>JAYMSW010000869.1:0-19105 GCA_036897725.1 Erodium texanum | reverse complement strand
CGATGTTTATTGGGATCTCTGCGTAGATCATATATTTTTATTTGGCAATAGCGTCGATATGTAAGCGCTTAGACAGCACGAGAATCAGTCTGGCAGCGACCAATTTTGGCCGGGTTTATCCACTAGAGCTAAGTTTTCCTCTGTTTGTGACGGGTTTTCTGTCTAATAGAATCGATCATTTTCACAAAAAAAATATATTAACTGTGAAGATATATACAAATGATTAAGCGGGTAACACAACACATTACAAACTCTTAAGATTGTAGAGGCAATCAAAATTTCACTCCAAAAATAGTAGATATTAGAGCATAGTTTACACTTCAACGTTGATAAAAAACCATGAGATAACTTGTGACATATTAAATATATACAAAACAAAAAACTATTCTTAAGACTTAAGGACAAATTTCATAAACTTAGGTTCAAATGCTTAACTAGTTAAAAAAGCAAACGTTAATCAATTACATACATTATACTGCATTAACTTCATCAAATATTTAGATAATCTGATAACGAGAAATAAAACCACAACAAAGATACAAAAAATCAGTTTCTACACCCTCATCATCTATAAAAAAAGAAAAAGAAAAAAAAAGTAAATTAACGCTCCCCAAAACAAATATGTACAAGAAATAACGGTAAACTATTAAGTCTGTAAAAAACAACGGTAAATAAATTTTCCTTTTGCAATCCGTTAACTTTGACAGTTTTCAGATCAATATTTTTTGAAATCCCTAAAATACCCCTCTCCTAAAGTAAACCCTAAATTACGAGCCCTAAACTACCATCTCCCCAAATCTAACCCTAAAATTATCATTTTCCCCAAATCAAACCCTAAAATACCCTACCATTAAATCAGGGGGAGAGGTAGAATGGTCATTTCATAAGAAAACTAACGATACTTTCGTTTTTTTGCAAACTTAATAGTTCACCGTTAGTTTTTACAAAACCAGATTAGTTCAACATTGCTTTTTGTAGTTATCCTAAAAAAAAAATACAAATTTTGACAATTTCAAAGATATGATATGAGGCACTGCAAGAAGTTGCACGGCAATTTCCAAAGTCTATTCATGTTGGATCAGCAATTACTAGTCAGCGTTTATGGCTGCCCCTAACAACGCGTTTATGCGCTATCAGTAGAATTTACTTTTAGCTGTGGAATGTTGACAAATCTTCAGCTACCTACCACTATATGCCCCCACAAGACATAAAGAGGCTTTTTTTTGCTTCTCTTTTTCACCGGAAATTTCAAGTAAACGTCACAGTAACCGATCAGATCAAGGCCTTCATCAGCAGCAAATTCCAGTAAAAAAAAGCATTGGACATAATGTCATAAACCACTCTCAAGCAATTACCTTCTTCCTTCTCTTCCAAGTCATCAACTTTTGTTTTAGTCTTTGTCTGGTTCAGAAGTCTTTGTCTATCACATATATGTCATTTTGTTTAGATATAGTAAGTACCTTTTTTTTTTCTCCAAGACTTGGTCCATCATCTATCCAAAATTGTTCCAATTCAGCATTCCACTGTTCCAATAGAAAAAATTTGATTAGAACAAAATGACACACGTAGAGGCCTAAATTTTTACAACACTTTCCTCCTCTTTTACTAGGAACATTGCATTGTTCTAGTTTTTCTCAAATCGGTCTCTTGTGGGTGTCCTAGTAAACAAGAATGCATAGTGAGAGATGCTTTACTGAACTGTAAACTTACATGAGAAGTTTGGTAGGAGAAGACCAAGACTTGCAACAACTTGTGTACATCGCAAAAGCCAAATCTGTCATCAGATCAAACATCGGATTCGGCCAGTTCCTTGTTTCCTCTGTACCTGCGGCCCTATGCAAAACAAATCCTCAGTTTAGCATAAATCACAGGTAGTATCATAAACATGTCATGTGATTTGAAAAACATGTCACTCAAATCATCCATAATTGAAAACTAATGCTTGCTGACTAGTCTAATCTAGATCGAGCCCATTTATTTTCTTTCTCCACTTGTACTATCCATTTGATAGTACACTACAAGTTTGAAATAACTTGGCAAGTGTTAAGAAGACTTGCTGGCGGTTTTGAATGTGTATATACATGTGATCTTTGTTTCTATTTGTTGAATCCTATCTTCTTTGACCTTGGAAAAGCTCAGAAGCAATGGCAGGAAGCTACAGCCAACATTCACACTATGATTGCAGCACGTTTATACTCAACATAGCTTCTAAAACCATCAATAAAGCTCAGAAGCGATGGAGAGTTGCTTATGCTGCAATCTACTTTTCCCGGGTGATGCTTTCTCTCGGGAAAGAGATCCTATCCAAGAGAAACAATCACTTGCGTGATCTGCAGACTCAACAATCTTACTCCATCCTCGATGATGAAGCAACAACGTCCCAACACAGGCCAGCTAGCTCCGAGGTTGTTCTTCGTTCGTTCTCTCCCAACGTTGACCACATGAAGCTCACAGAAATGGTGAAGGACAAGGTCATGGCTACTCTTTCCATCATGGGAGGAGTTGCAGGAATAGCCACAGCTCTCGGGACAGGCCCCGAGACCGGGATCGGAGGTGATGGGCAGGATGTTGAGCTCCGGCGTGGTAAGTTCGGTTCCAATACTTACCACAGACAGCCTGCAAAAGGGTTGTTTTATTTCATTGTCGATGCTTTCAAAGACACCACCATCCTCATCCTACTGGTCTGTGCCGGGCTATCGCTCGGTTTTGGGATCAAAGAGCATGGCCTGCAAGAAGGTTGGTATGAGGGTGGGAGTATTTTCGTAGCTGTCTTTCTGGTGGTGCTGGTCTCCGCTGGAAGCAACTTCAGACAAGAGATGCAGTTCGACAAGCTGTCCAGAATCAGCAGCAACATTAAGGTTGAAGTACTAAGAAACGGCCGAAGGCAAGAAGTGTCCATCTTCGACATAGTTGTGGGAGATGTCGTGTTTCTGAAGATTGGGGATCAGATTCCGGCCGACGGGTTGTTCTTGGATGGTCACTCTTTGCTGGTGGATCAGTCCAGCATGACAGGGGAAAGCGACCACTTAGAAGTCGATTCGTCCCACAACCCGTTCGTGTTCTCAGGTTCAAAGGTAGCAGACGGGTATGGCCGAATGCTCGTGGTTTCGGTAGGAATGAGCACTGCTTGGGGAGAAATGATGAGCTCCATATCACAGAGCAATAGTGAAAGAACACCCTTACAGGCTCGTCTGGATAAACTAACCTCATCAATTGGAAAGGTTGGTCTTACAGTAGCTTTCCTAGTTCTTACAGTTATGATAATAAGATATTTCACTGGAAATACAAAAGACGATCTTGGGAACACAGAGTATATTCATGGAAGAACAACGGCGGACGAGGTTGTCAATGCAATGCTAAGGATTGTTTCAACGGCGGTGGCAATTGTAGGGGTTGCAATACATGAAAGCACGCCCCCGGGGGGGGGACACTAACTCTCCCTTACTCGAAGAAGAGAATATTGCCGGTTCAAGCCATGGTGAGAAAGCTTCCAGCTTGCGAGACCATGGGCTCGGCCACAATCATCTGTACGGACAAAACAGGGACGCTGACGCTGAATCAGATGAAAGTGACCAAGTTTTGGGTCGGGGAAGAACTCGTAGAGGAAGATGCTTACAATGTACTTTCACCTGATGTCCTTGAATTGTTTCATCAAGGAGTCGGGTTGAACACAACTGGTACTGTCTACAAATCTGAATCATCAGAATCTGTTTACGAGTTTTCGGGTAGTCCAACAGAGAAAGCAATTCTCTCTTGGGCTGTAACGGAAATGGGAATGGAGATGGAGAAATTGAAACGCAGTTACACGATTCTACATGTTGAGACCTTCAACTCGGAGAAGAAGAGAAGTGGGGTTGAAGTAAGGAGAGAGGCTGACGGGACTATTCACGTGAACTGGAAAGGAGCTGCTGAGATGGTACTCGCAATGTGCACGGATTATCGTGAGAGTAACGGGAAAGTGAAGCTATTTGACGAAGACAAGAGGGATGAATTCGAGAAAATAATTCAAGGCATGGCAGCGAGTAGCCTCCGATGCATTGCATTTGCTCATAAGCAAATTTCAGAGGAAGAGCAACGCAGTGATGGAATCACCAGCAAAAAGCTACATGAAGACTCTCTAACGCTTCTGGGGATTGTTGGCCTGAAGGATCCATGCCGACCGGGAGTCAAGGATGCGGTCAACGTCTGCAAATCCGCCGGAGTGAGCATCAAGATGATCACCGGAGACAATGTTTTCACAGCAAAAGCAATAGCTACAGAATGTGGAATACTCGAACCCGATTACGAGCTAAACGATGGAGAAGTCGTAGAAGGTGTTGAGTTCCGAAACTACACAGACGAAGAAAGGATGGAGAAAGTCGACAAGATTCGTGTCATGGCGAGGTCTTCACCGTTGGACAAGCTTATGATGGTGCAATGCCTGAAACAGAAAGGCCACGTAGTGGCCGTAACTGGAGACGGCACGAACGATGCTCCGGCACTGAGAGCGGCGGACGTAGGTCTTTCAATGGGGATTCAAGGCACGGAGGTGGCAAAGGAGAGCTCGGATATCGTGATCTTGGACGATAACTTCACCTCTGTGGCCACAGTTCTGAGGTGGGGACGATGTGTGTATAACAACATTCAAAAGTTTATCCAATTTCAGCTCACTGTGAACGTTGCAGCTTTAGTAATTAACTTCATAGCGGCTGTTTCAGCCGGTGATGTTCCTCTCACAGCAGTTCAGCTGCTATGGGTGAATCTCATAATGGACACGCTCGGTGCGCTTGCGCTCGCCACAGAAAAGCCCACAGATGAACTAATGCAGAGACGACCGGTAGGTCGGACCGAACCTCTAATAACAAATATTATGTGGAGGAACCTATTAGCTCAAGCGCTATATCAGATAGCGATCCTCCTCACGTTACAGTTCAGGGGTCGGGATATTTTCAATGTGACTGTGGAGGTGAAGGACACATTGATTTTCAATAGTTTTGTACTGTGTCAAGTCTTTAACGAGTTCAATGCAAGGAAGATGGAGAAGAAGAATGTTTTCGAAGGTCTTCTTACAAACCGGTTGTTTATTGGAATTGTGGGGATAACTATTGTTCTTCAGGTTATAATGGTTGAGTTTCTAAAGAAGTTTGCAGATACAGAGAGGTTGAATTGGTGGCAATGGTTAGTTTGTATTGCAGTTGCAGCGGTATCATGGCCGATTGGTTGGGTAGTCAAGTGCATACCCGTTCCGGATATGCCATTAACGAGTTATCTCAAGAAGTCAAGCTTCGTGTTCGTAAAGATCAAAAACGCTATCTACCAAAGAAGAGTAGCTTCCCCTAGGCCGGGAATTGAATGAGGGTTACAACTTCAGAAAGGTAAGGGCCTATGCATGGCAATGGCAAGATTGGAACTGAATGAGGGAAAGCTACAACATAGTGAAGGTAAGGGCCTATGCTTGACAAGGGCAAGGTTACACACTTCCATTGCTCAAAACGGAGTAACTTTGCCCTTGTGTAGCTTATGCGCTTATCTTTTCCAAATTCCAAAACTGCGATGTTCTTGTTCCCTCATTATGACTAATTTTCCCTGGTCATGCATAGGTTCTTACCTTTATAAAATTCCAACTTTCCCTCCTTCACTTCCACACCTGGAGGAAACTCTATTCCTTTTAGCTTGGAATTGGGTTTCGTCCAGGCTTGGCATTGATTGAGGGAATGTTAGTAAAGGTAAGTGTCTATACATAACAAGGGAAAAGTTGGTTATTTAGCTATCTCCACATGATAGAAAGAAGAAAAAGGAGGAAGATGGTGTTGAAGGAGATAGGCTCCATAATTGACTGTGTCCTAATATTGGACTTTGGATATGTCCTAATATTGAATGTGTAGTTACTAGTTAGTATATGGATTCTAGGATCGGGTACTTGTTTTTTTGAAGGAATGTTAATAGAATAATTTATTTCAATTGGTTGGTTGCTTTTGATGACTTTCATGTGCTTGGTCAGTGCCTTTTTGATATTTTCTTTAACTTAGATTTGTGCAATTTATGAGAAGTTGTGTCCTAATTCCAAGTATATTCAAGAGTCAAGTTTTGACTGTTGAATGTGTAGAATGCTAAATACAATTCTATGCTAAAATTGGTACAATGAGCTGAAAATACAAACCTAATAGAACAGAAAAAAGTATCAAACATGCAATCAACTTTTGAATCATGAACCATTACTAACAAATATCACAAATAAGTTAGGAGAGGGAAAGGGAGGACTCACAGTGACAAAGCAACCCAGCTCCTTTTCTAATGCTCCACTGCGCTGAAAACTGTAACCATACAAGTCATTGTAGAGTGTATTAACAAACCCACAATACATACAATAAGTCGAGTTAAGAGGCTAATTTGGTTGCTTAGAAATAGGGCCTAAAGTTGGAGTTGAAGGCCACAATTTTATATACACGTCTTCTTCTATCCTATATTACATACAAATCAATGAACCACTGATTAAAACTATATCGAATTCCTTTTAACTCAATCAATAGTAAACCAATTCTACAGTCAAAATAGGTTTTTCAACTCCTAATAATTCTGCATATAATTGAGATAGACCAAGAATATAGATCTGTCTTCCATTACATAAAGATTAACTCAAGATGATAATGACTTTTGAAACAAAACCAATCTAAAAGAAGAAAATTTTCCCATTTTGCCCAAGTGGAACTCCAGAAATTTTCACAAACAGATACTGATCAAAGTTTCAGCATTCCCAATTCCAGTTACAAAACCCAATTCAAAGGCATGAGCTTTTAGCTTTGAGTCTGTTTATCCTTTGTAAAGAAAAAAATACCCATCAAGGATAGCATCATTTTCTTCCATTCTATTGCAGTTTTCACAAAATGGGTACGGAAAATTAGAGAATCTAAGATCAACTGGGGGAAAAGAAGAAGAAAAACACCAGGAATTTGAAAGCTTTAACAATGAAGAACTTACTGGTAAAACATGGGTGCTGGAGAAAACAAACACTGAAGTTTTGATCTCAGATAGCTATCGCCTTCTTGTTGATGGATGCAAGGCCGAATCAAGCATTTGCTAGCAATAACAGACTGAGAAGACACGGAGTTGTTGGGTATTTTCCTGGCAAATGCTGACATGGCAAATGTTGAAGTCAAAAGTATGAGCTTTGACTTGAAAGTCCAAGTTTGAGGAATAAAGAAAAATGAGATCAAGAAGACATGTGTCAAACTGTCAATCAAGATGGCCATCCATCTGAATCTCAGTTAACAAACAATACACTGCAAATTCATGGTTTCCAAGACTTCAAATTATAAACAAATGGTTAATTAATAGCATGCATTGAATACACTGTAGAAAAGAACTTTATAATATTAATGAATATTTTAAGGATTTAATTAATACTTTATGGCTTATGCTACTAATTAAATAAGTGTATATGTTGTAGAGACCTGTACTGTACATATGAGATGCAGAGGCAATGAGAACTGTGGTAGTTGAGTAATAAATATGAAAATGAATTATTCTGTTTAAGAGAATAAAAGACTGGATTGCAAGAGAGCTCTAGAGATAAGATGGGATCCAAAAAGCACCAAACAATTTTTGGCAGCACAAGGTTTGTCATTCTAAACCCTAACAGTGGTCAGTGAGCATGCTGAGATTTAGATTCTCCTTCTGCAGTGCAGCATAATTAAGATACAAATTCAAAACATGAAATAAATGGGGATCTGCTTTAACCATGTTTTCTTCTGCTGCATGGCTCAAGAAACTCTTGGTTTTCTATCATATCCATATCCATATCCAGAACTTTGAATTTTGTTTTTCTTCCAACAGTTACTGCATAATTGCACCATCACAAGGCTCAATTATATCAAACAAATGCAAATAGTATCATGCATCACCCAATAAACTAAGTTGCATTCCTAAAGCAAGGAATGATTCCATTAGTTTTCTAACTAAACCAAAAAAGCAATCTAAAATACGCATGAAAATTGAGATCTTCACCTGAGGCCTTCTTGTTAAAATGCATGATGGTGAATATATGACTAGCAAAACAAAGTAATCAAGAGCTAAATACTAATGGCCATATTTACATCAGAAACAATAGTAACAAAAGTCATAGAACTCATATATAAATGTACCGTATTTTCAGGGTTTGTTAATCGTGAACCTCATCAACAGGTGAAGTTGCCACATGATCCAATCTTACCTTAACAAGGAGGGAAGTTTAGATCATGCTGGCAGCTTCAACTGTTAGCGGTCACGACGATAAGACAGAGAGAGGTTGGTATGTGTTGGTAGAGCATAGCAAATATTGTTTGCTCTGAAGGGATAAGGGTAGAGGAGGAGAGGGGGGGATATATATAGAGGATGGAGAGTTGGGGACCGAGGCAATGGAAGAACAGAAAAAGAAGATAACATAAAATTTTCAAATGAGGGGTGTATTATTTTCATGATGTTTGGAGTAATGCTAGTACATATATGTACATGGTAATTTAATGAATGAAAAGAAGTGAGATGTATGCTAACCTGAACACGATTCTCGAACTTTGTAAACCAAAAAAATATATGGTAAGAAACTCGATATCATGAGATTCATCTGATTTGATTTGGATTAAACCGAGGTCCTAAACAAAAAAGCAAGGTTAATTAATAAAAAGAAACGAACAATAACACAGATGGCACTATGAGTATGAGCAGTGGTCCAAAGTAAGACAAATTGAATATTACCATATGCCAGCCGCCCACTCCACCACAACAAAACCAACCCATTGCATTTGGAGACAAAATATAGAAAAGTTACTATGCCCACAAATCACTATACAATACACTACATAGATAGCTTTATACATACTATATATATATATATATGTGTGGGTGAATTTTACCTAGAGAGAGATCAACTTTATATATTATGTAAATATCATTTGTGAAATAAAAAGTAGTGCAAAACAAGCAAGGAGTTAAAATAAGAGCACATAATAGCAGCAGAGAGGGAACTGTGCCTTTACCTTTGGTGTAAGCATCTCAAATTCAATAACATAACAAGTAAAAACATCATGTGACTCTCTCCCTTTCTATGCACCTTCCTTAATTGTATTTTATTTGCACATAGCTTTCTTCTATTCCAAAAGTATATCTCTTACTACTTTTTATCATCTATTATATTATTTATTGATTAAACATGGAGTTCGAGCCATTATTGGTCCAAAGCAGCATGCAATTGGACGCACAAGTAGCATTGAGCTTGCTTTGGACCAATAATGGCTCTAAGTCTAGGTCGATGGCAAAATTGATGTACACACCCATAAAAGAAAAGTTAGTCTCTAATATAATTAATTCAAATAATTTATAAGTGTGTAAAGTAGTGAATAAGAGTGCTTAGTTCAGCTAATTCTATTTTCTGGTCACTTACAAAGTACCTTGTCATGAAATAGACATTCTGCTGTTTTTCTAGTTGTTTTGATTCATAAGGTAGGTGTGGCTGATCTCTTAGTTGCATGTAGAGTCACCACCTTGTCAAGGTATCCTACAGTAGAAAAATATTTATATTCCAAACTGAAAGTTCTCCTATCCATATGTATGTGTATATATATAATTGTTCTCAAATGTTGAGAGGTGTTGTTAAAGCATCTCACTCAAAAACAGTGTATACAACCATTTGATTTATTACTTGGACACTCTATCTAATAGTTTTAATTTTAAGATTAAAGGAATTTGTGTTAGATTATATATTAGCATTATCTTTATTATCTACATATTTGAAATTTATATTTGTACCTATCTGTATAGATAAGTCATTAGCTGTAGAGTCTATCTAGTTAGTTTATTTGTAAACCTATTTATACTCATACATGTGAATAGAGAAAATCATCCAGCAATATTATCTGTACTATTAATTTGAATAAGATATTAAAATCGGTATAGTTTATACTTCCTATATATTCATGTATTTTTGGTCCACATGCAACTTATAAGTTGGAATAAGTTTATATATTACTACATGATTAACTACCTGAACCGGTGGCTCACTTTTTCTAAGTAATGGGGAAAAGGATTGAAACATGCCACTGAAAGACTCTACTGAGACAATAATAGGCTGTTAAGAACGTAGAGGAGGTAGGATGAGCAGTTGGTTAGATCTAGTATAGATCGTATATGGACGGTAATTAGAGTCGGTGGCTCTCCTAAGGTTCCCTCAACTGGGATCCCGGTGGTTAAGAGTGTTGTTTCTTTCGTAGTCATCGGCATCCGAATCCTGGTGGTGGCAATAAAAATGATAGTTGCGTCTGACGTAGGTGTATTTATTGTGCTATTTGGAGTGTGATTGGTAAGCGGTACGTGAGTTATGTTCATTCAAAACCGACTGTATATGTTTGAATCGTGTTGGTGGAACAATGTCTATTCTGATGTTTTTATGTTATGGTTGTGTTTTTAGTTAATAACGTGCCAGTTTCGTCTGGTTTTTGGTGCCAACTTTGTATGGATTTAGGTGCCAGCTTCGGCTGGATTAGATGTGCATCTATTATGCCTTATTAGGTCCTCGTTGTTAGGTCTAATCTGGTTTAAACCAACAGACTACATGAATTTTGTTCCCACCACGTCTAGATTTGTGATGATTATTGCCTTGGTCGTTTCAAAAATAATCATATATGTCTCTTCCTGATATATAATATATGCGGCAATCTTTTTTTTAAAAAAAAAACTAGGTAGACCTAATCAAATGTGGTTAACTTGGTGCTTCTTTGGTTTGTCATAGACACACGTGTGGACATTAACAGAATTCACTAAACTTCAAAGGTGTAATATTCAAAATGGACATTAATGGAATTCACAATGGACTAGGCTCATAGTAGACTAGACTAGATCAATTCTGGTATTAGCCTATTATAAGGTAATGTAGTTCAGAACTGCTAATCTTCTTTTTCTTACATGCACTATTATATAGTTATTTTCAGCAAGTGAACAAATGTTTTTTTTCTTAAAGAACATAAAATGATCATCACAAGTACTCAACAAAATTCTAGCTATAGAAACAGGGAAAGCAACCAGCAAAAAATGAATTCAGGAAAATGTAACTAGCTACCAGAAGAAGGCCAAATGAACTATTCAATCGATGACAGCTAAGGTACTTGGCTAGGGTTTTACTCATTCACACATAGTCAGCAATAATGCATTTCTATAGGTAATAAAGCAGTAAATTTTAATTAAATATTAACCCAAATTAACTAGAGGTTAATATCTGACCTAACCTCGACCTCACACCTACTTACAAGCGATTTAGTGAAATCGAATCTTGACTTCAAAAAAAAAACAAGAGTTTATTTAACCATCAGGTCAACTTTAATAAACAATAATGAAGTATAAAGTTGAAATTGGTTTTTTTTAATGGATATATTTATGTACCGATTATTTACCACTAGCCTTGAGTAATATAGGGGGATCAGACCTACATATTCTAGACCCACTTAAACACAACCACACAATAAAAGATCCCATGATACTTCCCAATAACTCCAAAGTGTGATGTGTGAAAGAAAAGATAGTATCAAAAAAACATTAGCTAAATTTCATATTTTTTGTTATCACTATCAAACATAATGTCATTAATGCATGACTCCTTCATTCAACTGTATTATCTTGATATAATAAACTGGCCAATTAGATTCAAATATCAAAGTGCATGTGATCTAAGCATATTTATATAAGAAACAATGAGAGAGAGAGCATTCTGATACATACCCTCTACCAGTACAGCACCACTTTATGCAACAAGGCTACGAGAAAGCAAAAGCAAAACAGGGTTAGTAGGTTAGTTGTAAATGAGGAAGACAGAGAAAACAAAAGCAAGATTTAAAAGAAAAAAAGAAAGGTAGTCAAATGCATGAGACACACCTCACAGGCATGGCATTTCAAAAGGCAAAAAAAAAACCCATAAAATATAGATAGAGGACATATCAGGGCAAGGAGGATAGGAATATGCTTACAGTTAATACTTTTTTGTGTTTGACAATGAAGTGAAAGGCAAAGATGCTTGGAATCCATTGGCATTGGTTAGGGGTCCCCAAAGAGGAAGGAGTGAGGCTGTCAGAGCATGACCTAGCTAGGATCTTTCTCTCTGCCTTTTATTAACAGTTTTGAGCATAACCTAACCATAGTTATACAAGCTAGATCATGCTGGCAGCTTCACTTGTTCCCTTGTGGACATGCTATGCTTCTCTATATTTCACAAATAGCATCTTACTTACAGGTCAACTGATCCCTTCACATTCTTGGAAATGAAAGAAGAAAAGGTTGGAGCCCTAGCTAGTGTATATGTTTTCTTTGGACAGAGGAACAGGATATGTATGATTCTAAGAAAACATGATCAAGGTTTCCAAGAAGAGAAAAAGGAAACAAAATACCCACATGCATGACACAGAAAAGAACTGTTCTTTTTTTTGTTTTGTTTTCTGTTCACTTTTTTTGGGGTGGGAGAATAGAAATGAAGGCATGCAGCATGGATGACATATTTACAAGGGAAGTTATTGGTAATGACCTCACATGAAATATCAAATAATGATGGATCAAGTTTAGCAAACAAGTAAAAAACTACATATAGTGGAGATGATGAAAAGTGAATTATAATTTGCTAGTAGGAGTAGAAGAAGAAAAGAAACAGGCAGAAAATTAAAAAGATGAGAGAAGCTAGCTAGGAAAATGGTACAGTATAGAGACACAAGGAAGGAGACCAGAATGTCAAGATTTGTATGGTGGATAGATCACTCATATAGACACATATGTTAAAGAGAGAGAACACAGCTCCAACCCAACCCCAACAAGTGAATTCAATTTCAAAATATGTACCAGTCAGTAGCTTAGGATTATGTTGGTGAAGACTTTAGAGATGAAAAACTCAGAGACATAGGTATTAGATGCATAATGAGTAAGGCCACTTGGGGTCACAGGTGGCTCAAACATAGGGCAGCAGAGTCAGTGATCTGGGGGCACTGACCCCTCTCTGCCTCTCCTGCAGCTCACTACTCACTGTAGTAAAGCCTGCATAGACTCTATACACTAGCAGCATATAGCAACTATAAGGGATTGTCTTATCTCATTTATCTGATGGAGGAAAATAACTGCAACATTTTATTTGATAAGCAACAAAGCGGGAAAATCTAATGTAGTTCTCAAGTCTATCAGGGGAATTGTGGATTCGAATCTTATTGGATTGAGTGAGATGGAATTATGGTTAGATTTATGTATTAAAAAAATTCAAACCCCTAATCTAATTATAAATTAACTAGAGGTTAATCCCTAACTTAACCTCAACCTCACACTTGTTTCCAAACAAATGACTCACTTAGATTTTAACTTTGACTTTAAAGAGGTGAGAGAGCTCATTTAGTTGAGGAAGGAAAAAAGCTGCAACACTTTGGAGGACATAATTTTTGGGATCTACTGGATTTAGAATCTCAAAGCAATTTTGTGACTATCTCTTGAGCTCCTTCAATTTCAGTAGTCAATTCGATTTCAAATGCCTACATCAGAGAAGCTGATAGCATCAGGCCAGAAACCAGAATGCATTTATCACACAGATGTTGTCAGCCCTAACCCTGATGCTTAGATTTATTTGGAAGACAAGTCTCGAGGTTGAAAAAAATGGTCGACAATGGAGTTGTGATAACCAACGGTTATGACACACACCAACTAGTTACAAGTGTGACTGTGATGCTTCTCATAATCACCTAGCTAAAGGCAAGGCAGTTAAGTGCACAGCAGCAGGAAGCAGTGAAACTCAGCCAGGCTACTATATAGCTACAGAAAGCAACTCGTGAATGAGAGAGAGCGAGGTCAAGAAATGAATTTAAATGCACTGATCAGATCAGACTGTGCAAACATAAAACCAAGGGGCCAAGCCAAACTATTTCTGTTTCTAGCCCTATTTAGTTTGGATGATATGTTGGTGGATCTTGTCAACAAAAATGCAAACAGAAATTGAGAAGAAGAAAAAAAGAGGAGACTCAAGTACAGATTTCAACACTGAATATTTGCAACAAGAATTTGATGAAAAACAGATAAAATATTTGGGAATAATTGAAGAAACTATCACTAAAAGAATTTATTATGGCTGAGAAGAAAATGCAGTAGAATATATGAAAACTAGTAAACAGGCCCAGCCCACACACTTACAGGTCTATTTTGCCCTGAATGGGCCCTCTCCATATCCAAGCACATCAGGCAGCTTGCTGCTCTACGTTTATGTCCAGTTGCCTGCATCTCTGAAACCTTTTACTTTCCCATGTGCCTATGATACAGAGAATTAGAATTTTCATCCAGATTATCTTCCAAAACCAAAAACTTACAAGAAGGAAGAAAAAGAAGAATGACTTCATGTTATATATAATGTGCTCACTGATGAACAGAAAAATGAATCAGTTTCTTTGAATTGCTTAGAAGCATCATTGACCGTGCTATATTTTGATGTGAAGTAAAGCTAAAAATAATTTAAAGGTAGCAGCAATTTGTATAAGGTATCTAAATGACCGTGTTAGCATCAAAATGAAATTATCATTCTGGTAAGAGCATGACAATATGGAGCAAGGTGGTACAGCAAAAACATCTAGTATTATACTACACTTAGCACACACATGGGGAGTCTTCAGATAATAACAAAACATAACAAACAAGATTAGGAGAAAAGAAACATTTCTTTTTGTATGCTAAAGGTTAAACATTAGATGCTGAGAGTAAAAAACAATCTAGCATCAGACCCTAGCAAGTAGCAAGACATCAGATCTCACTTGTCTTTGGCACAACTAATTTTGGCTCTCTATAACAAGATCATAACTAAATCCAAGAGTAAAATACCCAAAAACAAAGACTGTCACTTTCAGAGTATCAGTGAGTCCATAGCTTTAATAAGGTACTTCAAATAAAATTTGAATCCTTTACTTCATGCCCCACCACATGAAACCAAAAGACTAATCTATGATGTAACACCATAATAACATGATACAGAACAAGATTATACTGCACATGTAAAAGAAATCAACATGAGGAGCCAACTAGTAAATTTGATTTGAAACAAATGATTGATAACATTAGTAATACCTTTTATGCACTTACATTTTTTGCTGCTTATCTTTCTCCATTACTGTATATTGTTAAGAAATCGGCAAGTAACTGTGAGTTCCACCAGAAAGCCAAGTTCTGAAACAGAAGCTATCAAGCAGTTCCAAGATACATACTTCATAACCATTGTTCAGCACTGATGTATAATCTTCAATTGTTACCAAAAATCCCCGCAAGAACAAACCCCATCCTCAAAATGATGAAATCTATTAGCATCCCTCACAATGAGTTTTCGTTCGAAGAATTTCGAAACTAGCTTACAGAAAGTATGGCAATCACCACAAACCCGCAGGTTCTTTGTAACCCGAATAGGGATTCCCTCTGGTGTTCCAAGCAGGCCATACACAATGGCTAGCCTTTCACTATGCGCATAGATCATCTGGACTTTCTCTTCTTCATCCAAATTGTGCAAAACAAACTTGGTTTGCGCCACATAATCTCCTTCCTTTTCTAACTTCTCTGTTATTTGTTCCAACTTTTTGTAAATCTTACTGGACTCAGGATGAGATTTGTCTCTCGCCATGAATGTATGAACCTTATTCCTAACCTCAATCCAGCTGCATCCAGGATTCTTCTTCAACCCATTTCCCTTCATTTTCATTCTCACTTCTTCAACATCTTTCCACCTTCCACTTGCAGCAAATACATTAGATACTAGCACATAATGTCCTGGGTTATCCGAATCCAACTTAACAAGCTCTTGTGCTGCAATTTCACCTATTTTTTCATTCGAGTGAACCCGACAGGCCCCAAGGAGAGCACACCAAACTTCAGCAGTTGGCTCAATTGCCATGCTTTTCACAAATTGGTATGCCTCTTCTATACGATTTGAGCGGCCAAGAAGGTCAACCACACAAGCATAGTGCTCTGGCCATGGCTCCAAATGATACATACATTTCATAGTTTCGAGAAATCTTATACCTTCATCAATCAGTCCTGAATGACTGCATGCATTCAAAAGTGCCAGAAAAGTAATATGATCAGGAACAAGGTTTCTATGCAACATTCTGTAAAATATATCTATGGCTTCCCTGCCCCAACCATGCATTCCGTTTGCATTGATCATAGCTGTCCAAAGACATAGATCTTTGTTTCTGATGCTATCAAACATTTTGTATACATACTCTATAGTTCCACAGCGAGCATACATATCAAGAAGAGAGCTCCCAACAGATTTCTCAGAGATGAAGCCCTTCCTAATTAGGAAGCCATGAATTTCTTTTCCCTTCTTCAAGGCAGACAAACTAGCAGCTGCTGAGAGTGCAGGCAATAGAGCTATGAAATCAGGTTCAATACCAGCTTCTTTCATGAAGTAACACAGCTGAAGAGCCTCATTTGACATCCCGTTTTCCACATAACAAGAAATCATGCTCGTCCAAGTCACAACATCTTTGAGCTCGATCAATTTAAACACTCTCGCCGCATAATCGACATTACCACAATTTCCATATATATCAACAATAGAATTTTGTAGCATAAGATCAGATAAACCTCTTCTTGTAATGTACCCATGAATCTCCTTTGCATAGGATATAGACTTCAGCCCACCACAGATTGACAGCACACTACCTATCATCACAGCATCAATATTGGTGCCTTCAGCTTGCATTTTTCGGAACAATTCTAAGGATTTTGCATAACAATTGTTCTGAGCATACCCGGCAATAACTGTTGTCCAAGAGATATAATCCTTTTCAGCCATCTTCTCGAAAACACTCCCCATGTAGTTTATGCAACAACACTTTGCATACATGTCTACAAGAGTATTTCCTACCTGCAAATTACAATCCAGTCCAGTTTTTACAGCATAAGAATGTAATTCCATACCATTCAACACATTTCCCAGCCGACCAGAAGCTGTCACCATACTTACTATTGAAACCTGGTCAGCTTTTCGACCAGAACCCAGCATGTTACAGAAGAATTTCAAGGCTTCATCGTACAGACCATGTTGGACAAATCCAGAGAGCATAGAATTCCATGATATGTTATCCTTATTATCCAGAATACCAAAAAGCTTTGCAGCTTCCCCCATTTTACCACATCTGACATACATTGCAACCAAAGTATTAGACACATAAGCATCAACATCATGACTGGTTTTCAAAATAGCACCATGGATCTCCATACCCAATTTCCTAAACCTCGAATTCTCACAGGCTTGAAGAGCAGCAACATAAGTATATGGGTCCATAGCACAGCCAGCTTTCTGCATATCTCTAAAGAGTCCCAGTGCCTCTTGTGACTGACCCTTTGCAGTACATGCTGAAATGATAGAGTTCCACGACACAACATCCTCTTTCTCAGCCATACCATCAAACAATTGCCTCGCCTTGTCAAGATCATTGCACTTCGCATACATAGAAACAAGTGAATTCATAACAAATACAGTCAAACCATGTCCGCATTTGATCACAAAACCATGAACTTCAGCCCCAGAACGAATATCCCTAATAGCACCACATGCTTTGAGCACACAAGGTACGGTATAGGCATCAAGAGGAACTCCCGAAACCCGCATTTTCCAGTACATCTCAAGGGCTCCAAAAGGCTCCCTGTTCGTGACAAAAGCACCAACCATCGCATTCCAAGTGAAAACAGTTCTGTGAGGCATTTCGTCGAACACCTTCTCTGCATCCCAGAGAGACCCGCACTTCCCATACATGAAAACGAGCTTAGTACTCAGAAACACAGAATCGCAATCAACGTTATATTTTATCATATGCGCATGGAGTTGCTGGCCTTGCGACAGAGCTTTCTTCCTCGCGCAGAGATCGAGCACCGGCGCATAAGCAGCGTCGTGCTCGTCCAGAGACGAGTGCGCCGAGCTCCGACGAGCGAAGAAATCGCCGAGCGATTCGAAGGCCAGCTTGAGGCTTCCTCGCCTGCAAGCATCTCTGATAGAGAAAAAAGTTGGCTGAACAGTCCTCATTCCAACTTCATGTAAATATGTCTTCTTTGTCTTAAATAGGCCATGGGAGTGACACATTTTTTTTCTTCTCTTTTTGATCAGCCATGGAGTGAGACATTAGAGCTTAATTACAATAGTCCATCAACTTTAAACATGTTCTAAAAATCATGTGTTATCTGGATAAAAGAATGCATTTACCTTTTGTTCCAGTTTTTTATTGATAATTTAACCATCTTGATCAATCACATCAGTTATAACATTTTGTTAGCAACGTTTGAACACATATCCAAAAAATCATATGTTTATTTCATAAAATAATGCATTGGTTTTGTTGTAGCTTTTTCTTTTATCAATAACTTTTAATTTAATTGTGTCTTATCAACTATGTCAATTATAATAAACATGACTGTGGTAAAATAAATAATACATTTCGTTTTGTTCTATTTTTTTTATCGATAATTTATTAATTGATAATTTCGTCTTGATTATATTAAGTCAATCATAATAAACGTCTCATTTTGTTTGTCAAAGTCTCACATCTACCCCCATCTACCCCCATCAGTAGATTGTTCTGCTAACTGGTGATTAGGATCCTATTGGCCCACCTGTCCCAAACCCACTTGTTGGCCCACTTACAATCTAGCCTGATCCACTCATTATTTCAAGATCAACGGGCTCGGCCCACAACGACAAGTTGATCATGCTCAAGTGTAGTAACTGATTCACTCACAATTCCAGGATCATACTGGCCATCCACTATGACTTGTTAAGATTCACTAACCTGCCTAAAACATTCCAACTCGATCATTCTTAGTGGTTTGACCTAAATGTAGACCAAATCATGTAAATTTAAAACAAAATCGCTGATTTTCATCTAAACAATGTCACTTAAACAAAAGATATGGCAATGCAAAGACCCGAAAAGAAGTAAAGAACCATTGAAAGGAGATCCATTCAACCAATTTACTGTCCCTGAAAAACCCACCCAGATCCATGACACTGTTCCATATCTATACAACTACATTACACACTGCAAGTCCCTTTCACCTCTATTTACAGATCAAAAATTTAACCAAAATACAAAACATCTCTTCCCCAACA
>JAYMSW010000868.1:0-19111 GCA_036897725.1 Erodium texanum | reverse complement strand
TGCCTCTTCTCTGCATCTTCCAAAACACCTTGTATGGCCTCAAAATTGCTCTTCAGTCTCAGCAGTTTTTGATCCACGCCTCTGACAAGCCTCACCTCTTGCTGCAGCCAGCTTCTCATTGAGTATAGCTCGCGTGCCGCGTAGAACCAAAACTGTACTTAAATAAGAGGACCGAGGGTGCATTGTAGCGCACCTATCTGATACCTAAGTCAGACAAAGTCAGACACCTAAACCCAGCATAAGCCGATACCAAAAACCAGCCGAAGCTGGTATCAAACTCAGCCGAAGCTGAGACCTTATTAACTAAATATATTTAAAACATAAAATAAAACGATCTGGACGCAGATACGAATCTACGATCTCTAGCATGCCTCATGAACTGGGAAGCGCGACGACCGGACCAGCTCCATGGCAAATCTGACTATCCAGTACGAAGCTAGACAACCGGCCAGAGCAACCAATGGGCGCCGGGCATGAGGGGCAGTGGATGGAAAGCCGGAGGATGGCGACGGAAGAAGCTACAGCAAAGCGATGGCCGAACGACATCTGCATCAGAAGACCAGAACAGAGAGGGGGGAGAGGGAGAGAAAGCTCGAAAACTCATCTCCCCCTCTAACGATAGCTAATGTACGACGACTCTAGGGTTTTACTTGTTAGAAAGGGCTCTAAGGTTTGGGCCCTCGTTACATTATAAAAACTTATTAAATGATCACTAGTTACATTGTACATGAACATGCGAAAAATAAATTGTCGAGATAAGAAAAAAAAAATATTTATATTATCGTTTTGACTCGTATCTTTGTATAGTTCTTTTTTTATCAAAAAATGGGTTGTAAGCCCATAGATTTGGGGCCTGAAGGGTTGTTTTTATCGTTAACGGTTTCAGTCTTTCAGAAACCTATTTACAGTTATTCTTTTTTTTTTTCCTTTTTCTTTCGGTAAATGGGCCCTGAAGGGCCTTCAGCAAGTTGAGTGGGCCGGTCCAAGATTGCTAACCCTTAAATAATGGGCTGTACACATTAATCATTTGATTGATATGCTGATGATAAGAAAAGTCATGTAATGTGTGAGCTTATGAGTGAGTAGGAAGAGAAAAGCATGAAATCTGAGGTTTCATGAATTGCATATGATATCAAATCTATTATCTTATACATGACACGAGAACATTGATGGGTTTCAATATATAAATAAGTTTAGATTGCTATTTATAATGTAAACATTAACACTATCGTATTATAGAAGTTTGAGAATTTTTACATTCTCTTCCGATTTTACGGGCCACATTTGAGGTATTGGAGTATACTAATAATTTATTTCTAATATGTTCCAATATAACACTCCTGACTTGGTAACTCTAACCTACACATGAAAGTTAGGTGTAACATACAATAATAGACCGGTTTTTATATAGAAATTATAAGAGGAAAATCATAGAAATCTACACCGGTAATGTTCTAGTTATTAAGCTTGTCATAGGATTGTTGGTTCAGGAGCATAGTCGTTCTTGATTATGTCCAAGTTTGAGCATACAGTGCTCATAGCCCGACGTAGAATTTTGTAAATCGTCTCATACCTATGTCAATCTTGAGTTTGAAGCTACTATTTGAATGATTTTTAGTGTTCAATTAGTCGTGATTTAACTAATATTATTTAATCTAGTAGTTTAACTAGTTAGACGAGTTAAATTTTTTTTATAAATCATCTCATACTTGTATTAATCTTCCGTCGGAATCAATAAATCGAACGATGAGGAGATGTTTTAATCCCCATTATGATCCATTGCTAAAATTTACCATTAAACTTATAATTAAACCAAAATTTATTGAACCGAGTTGTTCTAGTAACATTTTATATCGAAAAAATGTGAACTCGATATTATTTGATTAGATATCGAATTTTAGGCAAATCAAATTCGCTAAACAAGCATTTGACATACCATACTAATGATTCACCTTTCCTATACAGTAAAACTTCCCGTGACTTCTTTTTTTATCTAAACCCGTGACTTAATTAGTTAGTATACTTGGTGTTATTAATTCTATCTTCATCAAGTTCAGCGGGCCGGTCCAAATTTAGTAACCCTTCAATCATAGGATGTACACATCAATGATTTAATTAATATGCTTATTGTAAGAGAAGTCATGTAAAATTTGGGAGCCCATGAATGAGTAATAGAAGCATGAACTTTGAGGTTTCATGGATTGTATATGATAATAAATCTATAATCATGTCCATAACATGAGAAAATAATGGGTTTTTAATGTATAGAAGAGTTCGAATTTGTATATATAATGTAACCATTTACATTGTTGTGTAGTTAGTTAAGAGCCTCAGTTCTTTTTTATGTTGTCTTGCTACAGATTTTGTATTATAGGGTTTTTGAGATGTTGGAGTATACTAAATTATTGAAATTTTGTTGTTTATATGTCCCTAAATGGCATTAAGATGAGTATGAGTTCAAACTCTACATGAAAAACAGGTACAACCACGGCCTATTTATCTTATTTGGGTTAGATTTTTGAATTAGTTTGAGAATACAAAGAATATAGAAATAAATGTAGAATATTATTATACATGTAATAATGTTATAAATAGGATGATGAATTGAAGAACTTGGGTCAACACAAAAAATATGTCAAGTTCGGTCAGTAGGAGCTTGGATGGAAATGAATTTGCGAAAGGTGTTTGAGTTCTATCATGTATTTAGAGGGACGGCCCGTGAGTTTAAAAAACTTGTGATCATCTTATACCAAGTGTATTCTATAATATAGGGCACTCTATAATTCATGCAATTTATAAAGAAATATGCTATAACAAATAAGAGAGAAGTAGAGAACTTTACATTATTTTTGGTTTTGGCATATTCCATATATAATGGCAAAAAAAAAAACTTATTTTTGGGACCACCCCATTCACGTTACTAATTTTTCCCATTGTGCTCGCCTTGATTCTATCCAAAAATTATTTAATTCTATATTTTTATTCATATATTACATAAAAATATGGTTATTATTTTACAAAATACACGGAGTTAAGAAGTGAATGATTCCTATAAAATATTATATATATATATATATTGTTTTACGTGTAAAGTTATCAATTTGTTTTACATAAAAACAAAAAAAAATTTTGATATGAAAACAGTATGAATATCTTATATTACTAACAAATATTCAAATTCAAGAAATAATTCAACTCTCCTATAAAAAAAATTATCGTGACTTTATAGTTAGTACATGGTCTTAAAAGCACGTAACATATAGCATTATCAATAGAATTATTGAATATAAAGCATAGTTGGGTTGTGATAAATTGACTAATAGTGTAAATTAAATTTTTTTAATAATATTGTCAAGTTAATTTTTAATATTTAAATAACATTTCTTTTTACTTTATTTATCGTTCTTTAAGTCTGTTACTTAGTTTTTAATCGGTCTATATCTAACTCCAATAGACCAAAATATTGTATTACAAAGTGTGATTCAATATATATATATATTTGATGAACAATATATTTAATTTAATTATACAAGTTTTACTTTTTTCATTATAAATTTCAAATCCATATATTTAACCATACTTTAAATTTTTACTAGACTCATAGTGAAGAACCATCCGGTCCGGTTCGTGTCAGAAAAGCGACAACACATCGCCACAGCACACGTCATCAAACAAGAGCTCCACATCGGAATCGACGCTTCTCAGTCTCACTCCTTAACCAATCATTCTCTTTCTTTTATTTTATTTGTTTTTTACGAAAATGCCCTGTATCAGCTCTTTTCACTAATCCCTATGAAAAGCACGTACACGTGTCAGTCTCATCAGCTTATTTTATTTTGCAGATCAGTCCCTTATTTTTTTACACCTTCACACGTCAACCCCTCTTCTCGGGGTTCTGTTCCTCTGCGCCGTGGCAGCTTTTTATTTATTTATTTTTCTTAATCTTGTCTTCTAGTCCTTATAGTTTTGGTTTATTGCTATTTTGTCTCTTTCTTGAGAATTATTTTAATTGTTTTTTGTTTAAAGGGTTGTTGGGGATGATTATTGGTTTTTTTATAATTAATTTGCTTGTAAGCTAAACAATCTGTTTGGTGGATTTATTTTTTTTTATTTTTGTTAATTAGTCTGTTGGGATTAACAGAAAACACCTAACAATCACTACTCATCAAAATGCCTTATTGATATAAGTTTAATATCAATTGGTTAGAACTAAACATCAGCTGTACTAATTCTTATTTATAGGATTCTTTTTGGAAGTTCTTTAAATTAGCACTAAACTTTTAAAAAAAACATAAAAAATGTATAAAAAATCAAATTATGATTCCATGATGAGTAATTTTATGATTAAGACTGTGTCGATTTTACGACATATAGTTGTGGAAATTAAAACAAATATATTTTTAAAGTGTAGTTTAAAATATATAGAGAAATGTAAGATTGATCATTTTGTTTTGTTTCTAATATAAAAATAATTATTTTACATTTTTAAAAATAATTATTACCATTCTTGACATTAAAGTTTAACGTTAAAAATTAGCTTTCATGTTAAGGAAAAGTAAACTATGCATATATTAATATAAAATTTATTGTATTTAGTTTATATAATGATAGGAAATCCAAAAGAGGCTCGAGCATTTTTAAAGATATGTGAGGTATAGCAATTATAAAGAAATAATCGAGTTAGAGTTACCATTATGAGAGTAACGTAGATAATCAAATGAGATGGATGATATAATTGACACGGGTTTCTTTAGAATGTTTCATGCGACAACACGATTTTAAGATGAATTTTTAACATACGGTAAAAATCTATAAATAAATTAAATCATATAAATATTCGAATAGATATATACCTATTTATAAATAATAAAAAAGTCGAACACATTTGAATCAAAGATGTTTTATTTTAATTTAGACATGACTTTTGACTTGAATTTGTTTCTACCTAATTTTATTTTTGTATTTGAAAGGGAGTTGCTTTCTTCTTTCACCATAAATGTTTGTACTTTCCACCTGAGAAAAATGGACAGCAACAGAAAAGGGAAGGCAAGAACTGAAAACTGATCCAGCTTCTTCTATCTCTACAACTCAGAACACAAGTATCAATATGATTCAGACACATATGTCTTCTCAAAACCCTAATACATAGTACTAGAAAGAGACCTCTTGTGGGTCCACTATGCCAATCTTGTGACACTACAAATCATGCAACCCCATGCATTGTCAAATGCCATATCATATCACCCTATAAAAAAAAAATACACCCCATCATTGGCTTTTTGAAATTGTTTGAATCATGTGGACAATGATCAGATTCTTCGTCAACAATAAAATGGTAAATTTCAGTTTAATTTTAAACAATGTTTTAATCTGTTTAACCTAACATTTTCTTTACTTGTGCTCGTAAATAAATAACTCATTAGATTTGAGTGTTAGTTCTTTTTATTTGATTTTGTTTATCTCAACAACCAAGTTATTTTAGTGGCTACTGATTGGGACTAGTTAAATTTTTTACATTTTAGTAATCAGAGTTTGAATTTTAGTGGGAGCAATGATGTGTTATAATTTGTTATTTGCAATTGTTCATCTGTCTTTGACTATCTCATATATACAATTGTTGCATCTTTGATTTAACTGCAAAATCTTTTCACAAAAAAGTTATCTTGGTAGGTTAGGACAACTCAAATTTATCCACCATCCATTTCTATTTCCAAATTTGATGTGTTACTATAACAACTCTAAATATATTACGTCCAAACTATATACTATTATTTTGTGATGTTTTAGAGTTTTGATTGCAATCACGTACAGAGTTATGGTAGGATTGAACTACCATTTTATGCAAAAATGCAACAGTTTGAATCCTCCCTTACACATGTTTTCAAATGTTTTAGGTTTAAGGTTCTAGAATTCCAGGATTCAAAGTTTTGGGTTTCCATGATCCATTAAGATATATGTCTATTTTAGTGATCGAATTATTCTGATGGGTTAGTAACCGATTCGATCGGTTTTTCGAGGTCAATTTGGTGATGGGCCATACGGGTATGGAGAAAACGACCCTTGGTTCTTAAGACCATATTGAAACAGTCCAAGATTCTCAAGAAAATTGAAATGACAAGAGAGAGCTTGTTTGGAGCTTTGCCATGGAAAGCCAAGCACTTGGTGCCCTATCGTTTGGGCATAACATATCAATTTGGGAAGTCTTCTATTCAAATGAGGAATAAAGAGCATATATGATACTAATTAAACCATAAGTATTTTCATTTTATGTCCTAAACATATTAATCTACATTTTATATCATCTCCTTTAGTTTTGCAAGTTGCATTAATTTAAATATACTTATGTTCAAGCCATGAAGGAATAAACTAAGTTGAACAAAAAGACAGAAAAAATGTAGAATAAATTCACAATTCCAAATCAAGCCGTCTCTAGTATGGGTTTATGCTTTACACCCATATTTAATTTAAAATCATATAAATTTTGTAGTTTTCAAACCACACATACTTCTCCATGATTCTATGATGTGGAATGGAGGAATAAAAATGGAATCGGAATCGTACTGTGTTTGTTAATATTATTCGATTGTGTTCAATATTTTTTTTAATCTGAACACGTTTTGTTTTTATTTTTTATAAATCAAGTATAAAACAACCGAAATATCAACCTTAACCATCATCTTCACTCAGATGTATGATTTTAGATCTCAACCATTATTTTAAAATTATTTAATCCGAATTAGAACTTGATCGAATCGACCCAAGAAAAAGATAAATAATAGCGACACATAAGAATCTTAGATAGTCCCACCACCGGCATGGCATGAAGATAAAATGGTGATTGAGGTGATGCCTTATACTTCCAATGTGACAATCTAAAAAGATGATATAAACTTAACAGTGAAAAGGAGGAAGAATATAATGAAAGTACGTAAAAGTTAACATGTACTACTTCATTTCCACATCTACATCATCACTTCCCATACTTTCTTTTTCTTTTCTTTTTTACATAATTTATATATATTTATTTCCAAGTCACTTAAATCATTGTTAGTATGATTTATATTCACAAAACTTAATTATAACACTCCATCCTCACATAAAATTTGGAATTATTGGAAGAATAATAAAGAGAAGACACCTGATATCTATACTTCTTGACATCATTTTGATTTTTGTTTATACATGTAAATTTCATCAGAATCTAAAATTGTATTAAACTTGTGACCTTCTAGATGATCATTTGTACTTTAGATATCTTTACATTTGGATACCACTATCACATGCAATAAGGTGATTCAATAAAGACTTGACCTAGAAACTTGGTTTTGGTAACTTAGGGTTTTGAAATGGTGATTTTTTCTAGTATAAACCAATGAGAACTATGATAAAGGAATAGCTTACCTAATAAAAAAGAGAGACTAAGAAAAGCATTTACCTTCTAGGCTGCTTTCAAAAAGACCTATACCATATTATGGTCCACAACACATAAATTTTATTTATTTTCTTACATATTTTTCAAAGTATTTGATGTACAAATAATACAATATATATATATATAAAAATCATGACAAAATAGAATAGAAATGAAGCAAAATAGAAAACTCAAAACTCACTTTCTGCAATGAAAAAGAAATGGTCATAACAAAGAGACAAATACAATGATATATTGGCACCTAGTGGTGTCCCTCTTATATTTAAAAAGTAAACCAAACAATAAATAAATAAATTGTAAAAATAATATTATAATTTGAACACACCAGCTCCAAATTTAAAAAATGGAGAAAAAAAATATAATATGGGTTTATATCATATATGGTGGATATTGCTGCAAAACCAGAGCACCTTCCATGCCTGCCCTTGAAGATGAGAGAGAGAGAAGGTTTTTAGAGAGAGAAACTATGGTGTACCAACTGGTTGTTAGAGATTGAGCTCCTTAACCAAACATATCATCCATCTACACACCACACCAGAAAGAGAGATTAGAAGAGCAAGCAAGAAAGAAGAAGCAATAAGCAAGTCAAGCACCAACCTTTCTAGCAACTGGGTTTCACCAAATTCAAGCAATAACCCAGATTTCAGAACCGGAGGAGCTATTTTAGGAAGCTATCTGGAGATAGAAACAGTGAAAAAAGTTGTCATTTTTACTTTACTTTCTCTGCCTCATTTTTTCTTTTTCTCAGGAACCAAACAGTCACGATTTTCTCTTGATGGGTATTCTGTGGGCGTGTGAGGTCTCACGTGGGCTTTGATTGATTGTGGTTTATGATTGCAGAGAGAGGGAAAAAAGTGAGAGCTCTAGAAATTATTACTTGCTTTTGTAAAAGAAAAGAAAAAAAAATTGAGAATTGAAATTCAGGTTCTTTTTTGTTCTCTGTGTGTGTGTGTGGAAAGTGATGAGGTGTGTTGGGTTCTCGGGATCGGAATCGGAGAAGTGTTTGGTTCCGGGAAGAGGATCTGGTGGTGAGTTCGAGCTATTGTGTTCCCCAAAACACCCACAACAGTTACAGGTTTCCAGGTAAATTTTTTAATTGCTAATCTTCAATTCTTTCATTATCTGCTTTTTGAATTGATTAGATAATATAGATAAATCTATGGAATTTTCTTTCCTTTTCCTTCTCTGTCTCTCTCCTTTATCACTGGACCAGGATGATTGTGGTGAATGATGATGAACATGAACTGCACTGTACTGTATATTGTTGTTTTTGTGTTTTTACCAAGAACATTAATTTGGGGTTATTAATTGATTGTTGAATTGTCTTCATTTCTTGCCTCCCCTCCCTTTAGTTTTTTATTTTCTTTTATGGGTCTTGAGAAAAAATTTCATTTTTCTTTGTGGGTAGTTAGTAATATTAAGTTTATCATAATATCCACCTACTGGTTTAAGGTCTTCATGTTTGAATTTGATGGAGGAATTGGATTAGTAGAGTTTGTTATAGAATTGACTTTTGTTTCTACCTTTGAATCTTTGTGATCTCTTAGAAATGTTGAGTGACTCAAATGTTGCTAATCTTCTGACTTTTTCTCCTTTGTTGGATATCGGAAACCATGAATTAGGCGTAGAATTTGCCCGTCACCACTTGATGAACATTTTGTGACCTTCATCAATTAGCTTGAGCTTGTCGGTGAATCGAGTTTTAACATGAATTGTCGGTTCTTCTTTGTCCTTAAATTCTGCTATGTTATGTTCTTAGGACTAAATTTCTAAAGTTTATGCACTTTACTATATTGAACTTTCCAAATTGTGAACTATTTGTTGTTTATAGCATGGACTGAAGCTGATTTATCTGACCATTTACAGTTCCTGAGTTCAATCAAGTTATGGCAACTTACTATACTAATCCGAACAATCAAAGAGACACAACACCAATGTTCTACGCACGAGAAAACATGCCCGGTTCATATCCAGAAACTCCCAATAGCATGATGATGTACATGAACTCAGCCTCTTTCCCTGATCCTCAGCAGCAGCCAAACAACAATGAAGTCCTAGCAATGGAGGGTCAAGATCCTTCCCCGCCTCAGCAAGAAATCTTATCGATGCTTGGAGGGTCACGAATTGGAGAGCACGAGTACAACACTTGGAGAGATGGAAGAAACGAGATGCTTCTTATGCAGCCTCTTGGTACTTCCACGGGCATGCTTGAAGGGCAAGGGACTTTACAGGGTCAAGGATTGTCCCTGAGCCTAAGTACTCGAATCCCAAGTGGGATTCAAATTCCTTCGTTTCCATATCGAGGTCATAATCAAGATTTTGGGTCGTTATTGAGTCCTAATGCATCGGTTTCTGGAGGCAACCAAGATCTGCAGAAGGGGGATTTATCTCCCTATGCAATGCCTAGTGCTGCAAGAAACATTCCGGGTTCTAAGTATCTGAAAGCTGCTCAAGAACTGCTTGATGAAGTTGTTAATGTGAGGAAAGCGCTTAAACAGAGTGATGCTGAAAAGAACAAGAACGAGGAATTGGAGAAGAGTTCTAAGGATGGTGATGGAGGGTCGAAGAATGAGGCTTCTGGGAGTGGAGTGCCTTCGAATCCTCAAGAGTCAACTAGTAGCACGAGCGAGCTCTCTCATGCTGAGAGGCAAGATTTGCAGAACAAATTGACTAAGCTCTTGTCCATGTTGGATGAGGTAAGATCAATGAGTTGAAAAAATCTTAAGGGTTAATAGCTATTGCGTACTATATGTGTTTTGCACTTAATTATCTCCTATTTAAATTTTTACATGCAGGAACCTATGCTTTTAAAAAATTGCAGACAATTCTTTCGCCAAAAAGACAAAAATGTCATTGACCCTAATCTCAGAGGATACTTGATAACTTCAAAAACATATTGATTAGATGTAGAAAACGGTTAAAACTATTAAAAAGATGAAAAAGGGTATTTTTTGAGATTCGGGTCGAGGGCATTTTTTTTAATCATTTTTTTGACAAAAAAGAGCTGTTTCTAATTTTGTTTTTTGAAAGTTTAAGTAACTATAAATTACGTTTTCAAGTTGGAGATGGTCATGTGCATAAGACGAATGGTACACAATAGTTATATGCAATTAACCAAAATCTTAACTACTATGCAATTTACATGCAAAATCATGAATCCTCTATATATGATCATTAGATGATGCTACTTAAATTTCTTTTGTTATAGGTTGATAGAAGATACAAGCAATATTACCATCAAATGCAAATCGTAGTGTCATCATTTGATGCCATAGCGGGCTGTGGAGCAGCCAAGCCATACACAGCACTGGCACTTCAAACCATATCACGCCATTTTCGTTGCTTGCGTGATGCTATCACCGGTCAGATAAAGGCAGCACGTAAGAGCCTTGGGGAGCAAGATGCTTCGGGGAACAGTAAAGGAGTTGGGATAAGTAGGCTCCGATTTGTGGATCAACAGCTCAGGCAACAGAGAGCTCTTCAGCAGCTTGGGATGATGCAGCAGCACGCTTGGAGACCACAGAGGGGGCTTCCAGAGAGCTCTGTTTCAATTCTTCGTGCTTGGCTCTTCGAGCATTTTCTTCACCCGTAAGCTTACTTTACTCGTTCTTGTTCTCATTGAGCATTGTTTTGCTTTATGTTTTGTCTAATTGATTATTCAACGCTTGACTCAGATATCCCAAGGATTCGGATAAAATCATGTTAGCAAGACAGACAGGGTTGACTAGAAGTCAGGTAAAAATTACCAAGATCATAGTTACTTACATAGTTGTTAGGTGTAATTACAGTTCACTACCCTCTAGTTTGAGTGGGTTTTTTTTTTTGAATAAAGTTTGAGTGGTTTTCAATTTACTACATGTAGTTTGAACACTTTTCAATTAACTACCCGGTAGTTTGAATGATTTTCAATTCATCCTGTAGTTAGAGCGATTTTCAATTCACGACCTTGTACTTCAAGTAGTATCTATCCTCTCTGATCGACTTTGTTTTTGCTTCAATTTATTGTAATTTGAGGGTTAATGACGGAAATGCCCCCTCTATATAAAAATCTGAAAATAATTAAAATTATAAAGGACGAACACCAGTCTTCTTAATTTAAAGTTTGCATGTTTATATTATTTTTCAAGTTTTAAATACAGGGCATTTTCATCATTTAACCTCATATTAGCATAAATTGAAATAAAAACAAAGTCGATCGAGTGAATTGATAGGATTTAAAGTTAGTTCAAACTTCAGGGTAGTGAACTATAAATACCCCTTGTCGTTATGATGTTCCGTTCTTGAGATTTTGATGATTTGTATGACTCTTTCAGGTCTCAAACTGGTTCATCAACGCTCGTGTGCGTCTCTGGAAGCCAATGGTGGAAGAGATGTACAAAGAAGAGGCTGGCGACGCAGAAATGGAGTCCAACTCTTCATCCGAGAACGCAGGCAAAGGAACAACAAGAGGCGACACTGGTACCTCCGAGGACAATCATCAAAGCTTGAGCTCAGCAGCTGCCGAGAGATGCAGCACCGGGCCCGAAACAGAAATGGCAGGCTCCACCAGCTTCCACAACAGGCCCGGTCCAGATCCCGAAGCAGAGTATGGCCTGCTGAGGCCCAGGGCCGAGGAGAGGCCCACTGTGGACGACTGCAGCCTCTTCCCAGACCCCATGGTTCAGTCTGCATACCAAATGCCTGAAATGGGAAGTGGAGTGTCACTCACATTGGGTCTTCAACACTGCGACAGAGCTAACCTTCCTGCTCCCATGACTCATCATGGCTTCGTTGCCATGAGAAGTGATGACATGTACAACACGACCGCATCTGAAACCGCGGATTTTGAGTGCGTTGATGGAAATAGGCAGCACAGATTCAACTCATCACAGATGTTACATGATTTTGTGGCATGAAAGATATGGTAAGCCAATGTTTTGGATTGCTTGTGACCTGCAAAATAGGTTTTGTGAACATTTGTATTCTTCTTCCAGATATGCAAACATATATATACAGTGATGATTGGTTGTAATATAAGAAAGTGATTGGAAGGTTAGTATATTTGTAAAGATACATACTCTACTTTTTTTTTTGGCTAATATGTTGGAGTGGGAAAGATGTGTAAGAGGTGTGGAAACAAGTGCATTCCCTTTTGGAATAAATGAGTGACCTTTTCTATATCCATGTGTTTCGGGTTAGGCTCTGATGAGCACATTGAACTATCTATGCAACAAAACGGGAAATCCTAATCTAATCATCACTATAAACCTGCATCCATTCAAATATATCCATTGAGATTTGAACCTCCGACCTCCAGAAGGTGAGAAAACTCATTGACCACCAAGTCAACCCCAAGATAGAGAACTTGACAGATAATAAATACTAAGAGTTCTAGCTTCATATAATGCAAGATGATAACAGATAACAATGGTCTTTACACAGAGATCACCAAAATGAAGAAATTCGTATTTCCTTTAGTAAATCCATAGTAAACTCGATTTCAAATCGTTGTCACATGATAAAGAGCTAGTTCCTCCATAACTATTATGTACATTCTACATCTCCTTGACTGAAGGAAGAGGAACCAGTGATCAAAACAAAAAGGAGTGTAACAAAATTTGAGAATACATAACTTAAACAACAAAGTGCAAGTTATGTACTAAACTGCCCAGTGAGTCAAAGCTTGAAAGAAAGTCACCATGAAGAGCAAGTGTCCTCCACCAGAAAGAAACTACCTGATATCATCAAAACTTGTATCAGAAGACAAACACTTGAAAAAAAGAATCAAAACCATGACTTACAGTGAGTAGAATGTAACTAACCTTCTGTACAAAACTTTCAGATCCTCCCCAAGAGGCGAGTTTTCAAAGAAAGGATCACCACAGTCATTCACATCAACTGTCTTCAGCTCAAAATCATCATGTCCACATCTTGCATTCCACTCAAACCATCTCTTGGAAACCAACTCTTTCCTGAATGAAGTCAAGTGATCATCTTCTTCGGGCGAATCAGCAGCTACTAAACGGTATGTGTAGACTTTGTTCTTTTGGCCAGGCCTGAAGGCACGCCCGATTGCTTGGCGAGTAACAGAAGGATTGAGATGAACATCCAAGATTAAGATCCGGGATGCGCCCACTAAAGATATTCCTTCCCCACAAGCCTTGATTGAACCAAAGAAGACCTTAGCATGTGGAGAATTGTTGAAGGTGTCCATGAATGATTCTCTGGTTTCAAACTTTGTATCACCTGTTAGCAAGAAAATCTCCTTCCCAGGAGTCCAACCTTTAGAGTTCACTGTGAGCCTCTCTAAGAGTTTGAGGGGTGTGATGTATTGGCTGAAGACTAGAAGCTTCTCGCCAGCTGATTCACAGAGACGAAGAAGTTTAAGAAAGAACTTCATTTTGACTCCATGTTTGGGATCCATTTCTTTGAGCATCTTGTCCATTTTCGCATCATCAGAATGTAAGTCCCCGGGCGCATTCTTCAAATTTGGATGCATATAGATTGCAACACCTTCAGAGATTTTTTTGAACCTCTCCAACTTCTGCAAGTACGGTACTTCAGCCTTTTGTTTATCGCTCAGCTTCAGAACCACAGTGAAGTCAACAAGTCCTGGCAGCTCCTCGAGGAAATCTCCTTTGTAGTAATGGAGGATTTTGTGGGTCATCTCGCGGAGGTCTCCAATGACAGCCTCTGTTCTTGTCCTGTTTTCGTCCTTTGTTAAGGCATGCTCCACCAAATCAAAGAAAGCAGACTCTGAATTGCCCTTAAGGTTCTTCCTCACCCCATCGATCTGTACCCTGCTCATGATTCGTTTATGAATCTCTCTGGAAATCCTGAGAAACCTTGGACAAACAAGGTTCAAGATGTTGAAAACCTCCTTGACATGGTTTTGGTAGAGAGTTCCTGATAAGACAACTTTTCGCGGGGTTTGGACTTTTGCAAGGGACTGAAACACATCAGTCTCATCGTTTCTTGAAGTGTGCCCTTCATCAAGAATCAGAATTGTAGGGACCTTTAGGAGGATTTCTTGACACTGAAGTGTAGTGTCATTGCTTCCACGGTCACAGATAATTGAAGAGACCTGCTTAAACCCCAAGAACAAAATGCTCTTCTCCTTTACCCAGCTCTTCAACACATCGAGCTGTTGCGACCTGCCATCAGCTTTTGAAGTATAGAAATCAAGTAGAGGAATGTCCTCAACTTGCCATTTCTGAAACTCTTTCTTCCACGTAGACAAAATTCCCTTGGGCAGTACTATCAATGGTCTAGCTGCAGGATCCTTAGCAAGAAAGCTCTGGATGAAGCTTATGATCAGGAAGGTCTTACCAGAACCTGGAGCATGGGCCAAGATGCATCCTCCTGGAGGATCAGAAAAGAGGTTGCTTTGAAGAAACTTGAAGCCCTCCAGTTGATGGGCTCTCATTTCCTTCCTATGCCTGGGGTGAGCATTGATTTCAGTCACTGTGATGTCATCTTCAGGAAATTTGGGATTCGGTGATAAATCCTTGTTTGATTCTCCATGCTTACGATTCTGAGATTCAGTCATGTAAGTTCTGGTGGACTTCTTACCCTGGATGAAAAGAAAAGTTCCATAAAATTTCCAGAAAGATGACAATTAATAGAGGAATGTATGTGTAGATGCATATAATTAAAGGATACAAGAACGAGCTGATCATGCAGTAATGTGAGACACATGAATGTATTGGCAATGTGATTATGTGATATAATTTATCGTCAGCATAGAAAGAATCATTAGTTACTGTCATATCAAAATAAATTAGGCTTACTGGTAGATGTTCAGCTTCAATCATCTAAAGTAAGGAGCAGAGTATGAAAAAAAATTATACAAGCATTTATTTCTATTTAATAGTGAACAGCTAACGGAAATAACATTAAAAAATATTGAGAAGGAACACACAAACCTTTGAATATACGAACTCAAAAATGGTTTCAATTCCTTGTTTTATGATTCCACAAACACGGCAAACATAGCCAAGATCATCCTTTAAGATAAAGGAATGGTCACAGTCCTCAGCAATTTCTCTTACATGTTCTTCACATGAAGGGTCCACATCAACCTCCTGGAAGACAGGCACATCATTAAAACGGTGAGTGAAATTTGATTAAAAGGGTATCCATGAATCAATTGTTTGGCTTTCACAACTAGACAGAACAGTGGCCAGGATCAAATGCATGATTATAATAATTCCATTTCAAAGTTCATTGAATGTCATAATGAAGATACAGCCGTAGAAAATGTCATACAAAAATCTTAATACATGATTTGAAACAGATCATTAAGTGCAAAATGAAAGAAGTAAAAGAAGAGGTCCTTTAAACTGAAGTAGTGAATTCCAACAGACATACCTTAGAACATTCCATTGCAAATGTCATCTCTTTCCATATATCTTCTAAATTGTCTTCGGCATCATTTCGATGATATCTTCCCTCTTCAGCCATATCATCATCAATGCCAACGTAAACACCTTTGCCCTTTTCTAAAGTAGCTTCTTTCTTTAGGGCATCATCGAACTCTGCATAACCTTCAGCCTGCATATAGTTATAAGTATAACCACGCAATTCAATTTGCAGAAAAGATAATTATGAAACTTAAACAAAGGATTATGCCATACTACCCGTTTCAACAATGAACTTCACCTTATAGGCAATGCAAAAGCTGTCTTTATGGTTACAAGTCATTGTATTTGTCCCCAGAAAAAAAAAAACAGTCATAAATGATAATGAAGGCTCCAAAAACATGAAAGAATTTTATAGTCATCGAAGTCACGGTATATTAAATGTTGATAATAAATGTATTCTTAGACAGAAATGGTCTAAAGTTGTCCAAGTAAGGTTTGTTAGAATGCAGGTGGAGATGCCAAGCAAAGTATTCAAGTCTTATTTAAGGTCTGAGCTTATAGGTAAGACTTTGTAGCAGAAAAGGAAACCAACCAGAAAACAGTTATTATACAACACTAATAGAACTGAAGGCACAACAATACAAATTGAAAACAACTATTCAGAAAAATGTTAAGCTTCAGCACCAATAGTTCTACAAGTTACTCCCTGACACCAACATGCTCCTAAAAGTAGAGTAACAGACCAAGTGGCATCACATGACATAGATACGATACACACACATGCATGCATACATATGTAGAACATTCCACTTCAGAAAGGTAGGCACAAGGAATATATAGTTCGTAATTGCAAAGTCACTTACCAGCACATTCCCTCTAGAAAGTTCGCTGGTAGGTTGTGTCATGTCAACATCTTCTTTAGGAAGAGAAGTCAGGTCTCCTAAGTTTTTACTATTGGAAGCATAAATTACTGGAGCAACCTGCTCAGAAGATGTTTTCTCCGTATTGTGAACATGGTCAGCAAAGCTAGTGGCCTGAACAGTTACCACCTCTGCAGCACAATAAGGCATACAGTTTTCGTTGTCTTCATCATCTAAATCCATATCCATGACAGGAGATGCTTGTTCTCCAACATCATTCGAGGCTTGATCGGAAAGAGTGGTGACCTGTTCATTTAGCTCCTCTGACTTAATTCCCTTGGCAGGAGAAGATTGCCTCAAATCTTCGTTGTCTGTATCCATATCAAGATCAATGATAGGACATGATGGCACTTTATTGTCAACCTTTGTGGCATGATCCAAAAGATGCGAGGCCTGCTCATTGACCACCTTTAGTGCACCACTTTCCTCCACGGCATTGTCTAAATCAAGAGTTGCAGGAGAAAATGTTTTCTCCCCAATGTGAACTTGATCAGCACAAAAATACCTGCTGTTTTCATCATCTAAATCAACAGCCATGGTAGGATAAGCTTGTCCTCCAACATCATTTGAGGCTTGATCTGAAGGAGTGGTGAGCTGTTCATTTAACTTATCTGACTTACTTCCCTTGACAGGAGAAGATACCTTCAAATCTTCATCATCTGAATCCAGATCAAGTACGACAATAGGATACGCTTTCTTTGTAACATCTTCATGACCCAAATTAGCAACACCTTGATTCCCAATACCAGCAACTTGCTTGTTCACCAAGCGTTCAGAAAATTTCCTGGGGCCCGTTTTGAAACCAGCAAATGAGGATGGAACTAGACTCAAGGAACTCGTTCCGAACAAAGAGTTTAGGATTTTCTTCCGCCTAGCAAAGTATTCTTCTAATAAACGCTTTCTTGCACTACTGGATTTGCTGAGTTGTTGTCCTCGAGTTCGAAGAACATCAAGCTCAGACAATGCGGTAAGAGGAGCAATTTCTTTCTTCCTCCTCTTGTACTCATATGACTCTGTTAATAGGAAATCAATAAACAACAAAAGTGTTAACATTTAGTACCATTTACAGTGAAAGCACACACCAGTGACACCACCAGACATTTACAAGCGAAGGGTTCATTTCCCCAAATCACAAGATAAAAGGCTGTACATAAAGCATCATCACCACACAAGGTAATTCTAATCAAATGAGAATCTCAATAAGTTAGGTGAAGAAATCCATCACTTTGATAATGGGTAATCAGTGATGTATCCTAAAATAAGATTTTCAAACCAAACTACATGTTGTTTATTCCTTTTCTGTCTAATAGTTAATGCCAATCCTAAATACCTACAGCAGAACAACACGAGATATTAAATCAAATCAGCACAAGTAGTCACAAACAAACTTCTAAATACTTGATACCCACTTTTCCAAAATTATGTTCCATCCATTATCTTCTATAACCAAATCATTATGAAACCTTATGTATGCATGAGAAGCTACAAACAAACTAGACCATCATAAATGATATTATATCCATTTGTTATGCACTTACTGCAAGCTAAAGCTAAGTACCCATTTTAACACGCTAATGGTGGAATCTTAAGTATAGAAGCTCGACCATAAACTCGAAAGTATCAAACAAGAGATAATAAACAAACAAAGAGTAAACTGTGCAAGCTTTAAGCACCTACACACCAGAGGATTGAGAATCAAGTGTTAACATTCAGTACCATTTACAGAGAAAGCACACCAACATTTTCATCAATCTGACATTTACCAGTAAAAACCCTCATTTTCCCCAATCACAAAATTAAAAAAAGCTGTAAATGAAGCATCATCACCATCATCCCCATCATCACCACACAAGGACGAACTCAGAGACGTCATATACACATACATTCACATCCAGATACATAAGCAGAGTCGATTTAAGCTCACCAGAGACGCTACGAGCAGGCGTAGCAGCTGGGGTTTGGGGCGAGGAGCGATCAACCTTCTTCTTCTCCGCCTCCTCCATGGATGATGCTTCTTTACTTGACCTCTTCATGGCTTTCTTATCAGTCTGCGAGCGGCGGAGGACCCAAAACCAAGAGCAAAAGCTTGAACCCTAATCCTCCGGAAATGGGTATGGCACGATCGCGTCGTTCTCTTTTTCCGAATCGTTTCACATTCCGGGAATGGCACGAAAAGCAGCTGGCTCTGCTGCTACTCTCGTCTACGTCTTCTCAGATCATGTCACGTGTCACAATCTGGGGCCACCTTATGATATGTTGGTAGATTTTAGGACAATTAAAATTTAAATATAGGACAAAAAAAAAATATTGATGTTGTGTGTGTTGACTTGTTGTGGGTAGGTAGGAATTTATGTTTTTTTTTTTTTTTTTTTTTTTTTAAAAAAAATAAATTTTTTTTTAAAAAAATAATCGAATTA
>JAYMSW010000867.1:0-19115 GCA_036897725.1 Erodium texanum | reverse complement strand
AAATTATTCGGATTTTAAATAATAATATTTTATTAAATTATTTTAATATATATGATATTAACTATTAAAAACGAGCCTTTATAAAATAAATTGTAAAAAAGTGAATGAATTTGGCTATGGGCCGTAGTAGGACGGTAGAGGTCTAACTTATACAGGCCCAGAAGGCCCATTTTATTCGATCGAATTGGGCCAAGATCCAAATTCTTTTGCTCATAAATCTTACCGTAATAGGCAAAATTATTAGTGCTAGTTTAGTGGGTAAGAGTGTAATTTTTCTCTTAACCACTAAGGTGACTTCAGATGCATTTCTTATTACGTTATTGTGAAACACTACACGAAGAGGCTGGTTTGGTTGTTAAAAAGCTAGTCTAGTTGTTAAGCAAAGGCATGCTATAATCATTTAAAATTGAATAATGAATTGTTATTCTGGTTTATATATATCTGCATTATTTATTTCAAAAAAAAAACGAGAAAAAGAAAATATATATATCATAATATATCAAAGCGATTTTACAATAGGAAATATAGATATCATAATATTAATTTATTATTCATAATAATATCAAAGCGGTATTACAATCTTGCCCACCATCACTCCAAATCCAAACTGCTACTAACAATAATAAACACACAAATCATCATGACTCGGCACAACCGTGCCTGGTTAACTCAGCTGGTGAGCAAGGCTGCAACGATCTAGTCGCTATCGCTGTCGCTGCTGCTGTGGCCGTCGTGGCCGTGCTCGTGCTTCTTCTTCTTGTCCTTCTTGTCCTTGTGCTTCTTCTCGCCGTCGTGGTGATCGTGGTCCTTGTGCTTCTCGCCGCCGTCGGGGTGGTCCCCGCCGATCTTGTCCTTGATCTTGTCGACGATCCCCTCCTTGTGCTCGCCGCTGTGGTGCTCGTCCTTCTTGTGGTGCTCGTCCTTCTTGTGCTCGTCCTCCTTCTTAGCTCCTCCCATGTGTAGCTTCTCCTCGATCTTGTGGATGATTCCTGCCATTGTTGAGAAAATTCAAAGGATTTGAGAGAGAATGTGATCTGAGATCGTATATGAAACTTGGCTGTGAATTGAGATTTGGGTGATTTGAGATCCGAATTTATAGGCAGTGAAGGAGGAAGGGCAATAGTGGAAATTCGTGTAAAGAATATTATCCATTGGTGGGATTTCGAGATATTTACGGAGATGTCCACACCACGTGTACGCGGCACACGGCATGATCAAAATTTATAGTATATATTTTCGGTATGTATCTAAATTTGCCTTATTTAAAGTTTTGGACCATTAATGAATCAATAAAATGACGTCATAAATTAAAAGCTTTGTCTTGCTTGAAGATTTTTTTCCCCCTAGGAAATCTCGAGATGTTTGTTATTGTCCAAAAATAACTGTACATTGGAATTAGGTTTTTAAATATAGGGAAGTGTGATCGATTTGTATCGGTTTAGTCATAAAATATCATAGTTTTTTTTTCAATGTGATCAAATACTGAATCAAAATAATCAATTTTAACAAGTTAAAAAGGCAAGAGGACGGAAAAGTAGGGGCAGGTGTGTGTGGAGGACAAAATAATGTAGCTTTTGATTGGGACCGCAGAGGATAGACATACCACACAAAATGATGCAAACTTGTGATCTTTATAGTTGAAGATCAAGATATGTTCAAGTTAGTTGGATACCCGTATTTTCCAAAATAATAAATACAAATTTTTGACTCATGTATCATTAAATAAAATTTTGAATCTCTCGTAATGTTATTTAATTTATTTTTTATTTTAGAAAAATTGTCGTCAATTTTATATATCAATCGAAATATATACATAGATCTGTTGACATTCAATGCAAAAGCACTTACAACTTAGACTTGGTGGAAATATATTTCCTGCAGTCACCTTCTTACAGAGCATAGCTCGTGTACTGCTTAGTGTTTAGACCAAAGTAAAAGGATCTGAAAACGCATTGAAATGCGCATCTAAGCGACCAACATCTAGAATTATACCAATGGACGTTGGCAATAAAACCAGTCAACGCTGACAATTTATTAACTAAAAACATAACAACTAAAATACAGTAGCTAAAAATAACTCAAAAAAGGCTTCATTTGAATGGAACTTACACGAAACAGCTAACTCTCGGACAAGGCGGTTACGGATCTGGCAAGGCCGACGGATCAGAACAAAATTGAGTGGTAGCCTAGGCAAGGGTGGCAACATCTATCATAATGTTATTATTGAGTTGTTTGTGTTGGGTTATCCTATATATGCGTACATATATGTTAGGTCCGATCTGTTTGTTAAATGGTTATCCTGATTTAAAACTAACTGTATAAATTGTTACTCCCATCAAATTTAGAGTCTATAATATTATTGTATTTTTTTATAGGATCGATAGCTCGATATGTATACAGTAGTATCTAATATATATAGTGAAACTTCCGAAATAAAAATATAAACTTTGGATATTAGGTTGATATATTATAAAGTCAAACTAGCAACTAAAATAAAGTCAAACTGGAAGATGGGCGATAATGCAAATATTGAATCTTGGGAGCCCTTCCGTGAAATGCTGGTGTGTCTGTAGATACATACAGTGTAGCTGGGCGCCTATGACGGAGCTGCCGACACATTTGGATCGGATTTTTATTTTATTTTAATATATTTGTCGAATGTGAACCTTTTTCCTATTGGTGCCTTTTTTCTTCTCATAAGTTTCTTGAAAAAAGAGCTGTTTTTTGGCCTTTTTTCTTCTCATAAGAACCAAGAGTGGTTTTAATTAAACCTTTTATTTCTCTGCCTAATGAGTAATTACTATTATTAATGAGGTATTTTTAGTCCCAACTAATCAAGAACTAAAAACACAAGCAGAGCAGTTGCGTGACCCTCTCTTATGTCTTCTACTCTCATGTAGATGTTGTTTAATTGTTGTTTAAGTCGTTTATAGATGTTGTTTAATTGTTGTTTAAGTAGTTTATGTCGTCCTTTCATTATTGTTGCCTGTTAGTAACTCTTCGTGTTACCTTGTCAGCCGTCTTGACTCTTATCTGTGGAATTTTGTTCAGAGGAAGTTTTTCGGTTCGTGTTCAGCTGTTGTTTTTTTAGTTGTTTGTTTAATTATTTTTATTATCAAATAAGTTACCAGCGTTGGCTGGGTTAGTATTAAATTTTTGTCTGTTAGATGCGCATCCAAAACACCAAAATCCTTTTATTTAGGACTAGACTATAAACGGTACGCGAGCTATACTTTATAAGAAGTTGACTACGTAAACTCTATTTCTACCAAGTGTTTTGAACCTCCAATAAGTAATACGTATATCTTTTGATTAATATATAAAATTGACAACACCTTATATATATATATATATAAAATATCATAGATTTAATGAATTTTTTGGGCCACCGCGCTCACCGACCATTTTCTTAGACTAATGTAAAATTGAACGTATATAATATAGTCGGTGATTTATTATCCAGTCATAAGCCAAATCTAAATGTCGGTGTGGTTTGGACATGTCTTGAGGCCATTCTTTTTCAAGGCCTAACGATGTGATTAGTTGATTGCTGATGTAATTTAGGTTCAATAAAATAAATTTCGGGAATAAATCTTAACCACAACGAGAAACAACATGGAATGTACTAGAAAGATGAAAAAAAAAATGAATAATATTGGAGAGCAAAAAAAAGAGTGGTGTTTCTTAAATTTATTTCGTGATTTGGGTGCAAATTTTTTGAGTTATGTCGGTAATCTACAAGTTTGATTCTAAACGCAACATAAGGAAGTCCACACAAATAAAAGGCTGATTCCAAATGTCTTCCCTTAAACAAAGAAACGTCATGACACCTAAACAATTAGAATTAAAAATTAAAAATTAAATGATATGATATGGTTAAAAAAAACCGACCAGTCGTGCAGAGAAGTTGATAAATAATCTTGTGCATATTTATAATTCGTCCCAATGGTCAAAGTGTCTGACATCACTCAAGGGAGAGTTATGTTTGGGCCAGGATGGGCCTACTCTCGATCCACTCACTCACGGTCTCGGATTACACAATTTAGATTGGGTCAGTAGGTCCGTGGGCCTGGTAATGGTAGGTTGGGCTAAGATTCATTTCAACACCTCTTACGTGTAGGGCTTCTCTCTTTAGCACCGTAGCACGTGGAATATAATGGGGCTCGACTTTTGCATATGTATTAGAGTTTAACGAGGCTCGAGACACATGAAAGCTTATAAAAGCACACGCCTTTTAAATTGGCATGTTCCCTTTTACATGACGTAGATACGTGAGTAGTGTTCCTCAACACTTACTCACACGCATAATTTGTACTTTTAACATATGGGTCATCTCAAATCTGAGCTTTTGAATATGTATCGAAGCTCGCAAAAAAGATGAGGTACAGGGAGACCTATAAAAGCACGTACTTAAATCAATTAGTTTACATAAAAGTCCAATAGGATCTAAAAAGTTTTAATTATTAGTGGTGATATTTCAATATATACTTATCAAACAGTTTATTTTGTCTGTATGTATTAAATATGGAATGCACTTTAACATAAAGATATAATTTTGCTTCTATTTCTTTAAAAAAGAAAAAAAAAACTCAAAATTGAGACAATAATATCAACGACACAAATTAAGGGACAATGACCGAAATAAGTACACACACATGCCATAAATACAAAGTTAAAACATACATTAAGGTTGACGAGTCAAGCTTCCAAGGTTAAGGCAATCGAAACCTTGGATCTCATAGGAAGAGCCGAACTAGGGCCAAGCCCAAGACCTTGGTCCTGCGACGAGTGCATACTAGGTGGTACTTGGTACTTTCTCGCAACCACGACCGAGTTAATAACATCATCCGTCGGATGGAAGATGGTGAGAATCTCGAATCCTCGGAGATCGCAAGGGTTGATGACAGGGTAGAGAAAAGCCCGAGCACCATGAGCACTCCTGACCATGAGCATAGCACCGGGACTCATGTGCTTGGCAAGATGCTCTATAACCCTAACCTTGTCCTCCTTGTCCAGCCCCACCAACGCGGCCAAGAACACGACATCATAGTCCTCCAACGTTGTCGTCACCCCCATGATGTCCCCGGTGTGGAACACCATCCGGTTGAGAGAGGTCAGGGTGCGACGAGACAAGACTCAACGCATTTTCATTGGCCCTAGCGTCGACATCGTAGTTGTGGAACGTGGTGGTGGTGAGGTGGTTCAGGGCCAGGACTATGGTGGTTAGGGGGAGTGAGCCCGAGCCCACGAAGGCCACGCGGCGGGGAGGGGTGTTTTGGCTATTTTCGACATTATAGGAATGTTGTGACAAGAGGCTGTGCTCGAGGAGGCTGAGCTTGATGTAGTTGTTGTAGTAAGGGAAGGTGTGGAGGTGGTCAATAGGGTCTTGATAGGACCCTAAGATGACCGCGAAATGACTCTCTAAGAGACCCTCGGCTTCGCCGCAGAGCCCAATGAGCTTGGGTCTTATGTCATCGCACCTTTTGCCTAGCTTGGTCATGTCGAGGTTGGGCCTCGGAGGCGTGCACGTTAGGACAAGTTGTTTGAAGAGCATGTTGACTTCTTTCGATGGTCTGAGGCTTTTAAGGTTTGAGATCTGGTCATACAAGTCAAGGACTTGTTGGACCACTAGCTCGTCTTGCTGTGACGTCATGGTGATCGAATAAGGTGTGGAAATTCTTAGATAAACGAAGAACCAAGACCATATGAAGAGGGCTGATGCGATTATAAATAATGAAAACAGAGGCTTCCTAGAGACAGTCCAGAGGGAATAGCGGTTCTTCTCAGCCATTACGATGCCCAGATATTTGAAGATCGCTGATTTTTTCCTATCAAGCATCAATTCTGCTTCAGAACCAGAACCTCGCATTTTCAAATCAGCAATGTAGATAACAGAACACGATATGGACTAAAATGAGATCAGATTTGATGAACCCAATCCACCAGCTCCCAAAAATTGGCTGATTTTAGCTGCTAAGAGCTGTAATGTGCAAAAATGGTGAGCACCCAGAAGACAAGAACACACTCTAGGATTCGATTCTAAAACGAGGTGGGCTGAGCTAAAAATGTCCCAAGTGAGCAAAAAGGAGCGAAACCCAGATGAAATCGGATCCGATACACCAAACCCAGAAAGGAAAAGCAAGAGGAAATGGGTTCTATGGTGCTCGGAGGTCGTTGGCGAGGCGTTAATGGAGCTAGAAACAGAGAGTTTCAGCGGTCTGTGGATATTGGGTCTCTGTTATCTAGGGGAAGAAAAAGAAGAAGAAAGGTGGAAGAAGCAGAGACCATAGGATATGTCTCTGAGCAAGCGGAGTCGTAGCGTGGTGTGAGCTTCGTTGATTTGCTCCTCTGGTTCTCTTTGTCTCTTCTCTTGTTTATCGCCTACTTTCTTGCTTCCCGCTCAATTTGCCATAAATAAACAATTAAATTAAGTTAATTAATGTTTTTTTAGGAATAATAGTAAAAATGTCCTTTATGTGTTGGAAGCGTGTAAATTGATCTTTTTTTTAAAGATATATTATATAAATGCGGTTAATTTTATATATTAATCAATAGATATATATAAATAATTGATGAACCATTAAGGCAAAAGCCTCCACCGAAATTGGACTTGGTGGAATTAGCCAGTTTCTCACTGAGCACAGCTCGTATGTCACATACGACCAAAAATAGACCTAAATGAGAGGACCAATGGTGCATTGTAGGGCACCTAAACCAGACAACGTCTGTTACATAAGTCAGATAAAGTCTGACACCTAAACCCGGTCTAAGTCGGTACCAAAAACCAGCCGAAATTGGTACCTAACCCAGTCGAAGTTGGCACCTTATTAACTAAATACATTTAAAACATGAAATAAAACGAACTGGACACAAATACGAACCTACCGGTCTCGAGCGTGCCTCAGGAACCGGAGAGCGCGGCGACCGAACCAGCTCCATGGCAAATATGATTATCCAGTACGAAGCTACACGGTCGGCCATAACAACCAATGGCCGCCAGGCAGGAGGGATGTGGATGGCAGCCGAAGAGGAGACAACAAGATGATGGTTTGAGGGTATCTACATCGAAAGACTAGAGCAGAGAAGGGGGGGAAGGATAGAGAGCTCGGAGGCTCGTCTTCCCTTTCCACGGTGGTTGTTTTGCTTGAGAGTTTCTAGCTACTCTAGGGTTTGTATCTTTTTTTATGGATAAAAAGTTAATTTTATTAATTGAATGTTTAAGTTGTTGTAAATCTACACTCTTATTATAATTTGTTAGATCGTTAGTTTTTTTTTTTTTTTTTTTACAGAAACTATTAGTTTTGTCTCACATACTAAGTACATGCCTAAGAATTCTAAAAATGCTTAAATTGATATGGCAAAACATGATGATTTAAATTGATATTGCAAAACATGATGATTTTTTTTATTGCTGTAAATGGTTTTGCCTAAGGTGTTAAGAGCATATGCCCAATAAGTAAAGTAAAACTAACTACAATAAAACAAAATATAACATGAAAACATCATTTTATTACAAATTCAATATAAAGCTTAGATTCCCATAAACCTAAAATATAAAAACACTTTTTTTTTACAATTATCTCGTGTAAATAAGGGGATCTCACGTGGCAACGGCATACCAAACGAATCAAAGAGGACCCCACAAAAGAACAGTAATTGCTACCAAAACCCTTCCCACCAAATCCTTATCCTCTGCGAACGAAGCCGGAAAAAAGCAGAAGCTATGAACATTGATCCATCTCCGGCCAACAACGCTCTATCCCTCCTCAACCTCACCGCCGGCGGTCCTCGCTCCTCAATTTCCAAGCTCTGTACCTCCACGCGCGCCATTCCCTCTCCTAAGGACTTCCATTTCTTCTACAAGCTCGACGAATTTAAAGCTCCGGCCCAGAAAATCAAAATCTCCAATGAATCTCAGTCTGTTCTCGGTGCTATCGCCTCCTCCGCGCACGGAGAAGTTGCATTCTCGAGGAACGCCCCCGACGACGGCTACGATTATCACAAGGTTTTCAAGAGGTTCAATGCGTCGGCCGATGATTTCCAGACGAGGAAGAGAGAGGAGGAGAATGGGAAGCGAGATGTAGAATCAGACGATGGTTTTGAGGAGACGAGTCGCTCCGGTAGCGGCTCTGGCTCTGCCGGTGATGCTGCGGTGGGTAGAAGAGATTGGTCGGCTGTGAAGGCGGCCTCCAAGAGGAAGCCTAAGGTTCATTTCCATGTTCCGACTATAAGAAAGCCACAGGAAGAGTTCAACATTTTGGTGGATAATTCGAACGAGCCTTTCAATCATGCTTGGTTGCAGAAAAGCAAGGATGGGAAGAGGTTCGTTCATCCCCTGGTTAGTGCACATTGAATCAGTCATTCTCTGATTATATCATATTGGCCCTTGTAAAAAAAAATACTAGTTGGATACTATTGTTTTGTGATGTTGCTGGCTTAAGGATTGCATATTGTCATGTTTTCTTCAGCTGTCATGTTGCTCATATAACTATTTTGATTTTATGCTTGACAATACATGTGATCTGAATTTCTAAGATGCATGTGTGATTGAAGGATTAAGCCCTTTTTCATTATGTTGTTTGAATTTTCTCTTAGGACTGTAACTTATAATTGTGTTATTGCATCTCTCATCCTGTTTACTTCTAGTGGTTGTGGAATTAAAGTATGCTATCTTCCCATACAGGAGAAGCTCTCTGTTTCAGATTTTGTTGATAAAGATATTGGGGATGTTGAGCCCATGGAACCACTCTCATTAGAGTGTACCCCATTTAAGCTTGTTGAAGAGGTCAAAGATTTGAAGGAGTTGGCTGCTAAGTTGTGTGGCGTGAATGAATTTGCTGTAAGTTTTCACTATGATGATTAAATTATACCGGTATAATGATCTTGCCTAATTGGACATAGATTACTATTATACGTTTCCCATTTAGCTTGCGTTCTAAATGGTGCGATTTTGGTAGTTACCCATGGTGTTCCATTTATAGTAAGAAATATAATGGTAAAAAGTTTGTTATATTTATGGTTTCATTTGGTTAAGTTTGTCTATGATGATGGTTGACAGTTTGGGTGATTTGTTTTTCTGTTGTGCATGTTTTGATCCATTATGACTTTCCAGGTTGATTTGGAACACCATCAATTTCGATCATTTCAAGGATTGACCTGTTTGATGCAAATTTCTACCAGAACTGAGGATTTTGTTGTGGATACGCTGAAGCTTCGAATTCATGTTGGCCCGTATCTGAGGGAGGTTTTCAAGGATCCTACCAAAAAAAAGGTTCACTTTTCGCGGTTTGGTATTTTGGGTCTTGTCACGGCTACTCTGGAGGTGTGAGTGTGATAACATTTATGGATTATTAGGTCATGCATGGAGCATATCGAGATATTATATGGCTTCAACGGGACTTTGGCATTTATGTTTGCAATTTGTTTGACACTGAACTGGTAATGTCTCCTAATCTAAATATTGCAACTTTATCTGATTTTTTTGTTACTGTACCGTTTGTAATCTTGTTATAATGTTCTGGTTTCTACATTAGTATAACAGTTAAAACAGAATGTAAAAATGTTGGTCATGTGTGCTTCTTAGAAGTATTACTAATAGATGATGTTAGCTGGATCTAGGTAGACATGCTCTCTGAGGCACTTGAACCCAGTTGGGAAATAAGATTGGGCTACATGTAGTCGGCCAGGTTCCACAATTAAAAGGTCAACCCAATAGTTGGGTTTGTCCTTTCTTTTATATGGTCATGTATTTCTCTCTGACTTACTCGATGTGGGAGTTTATACTTAAACAATATGATACAAGATCTCAATTCTACTAATTATTTTTTGTATGTACAACTTTCACTCCATTATTTCTTCTTAGTTGCCCTCAGTATAACTCCATAAATTACCAAGGAACTCTGACACTTGATTCCGATTTGAAGAAGACAAGGACATTCTCTCTATTTCTCCTGAAATTTATTTGTACTTTTCATTTCAAATATGCTTTGTACTTTTCATTTCAAATATGCTCTCTGTTATATCATCCAAATGATAAGTATGGCTGTAAGGTTTTCTTTGATGGCTCCCTAATTTTTTTGTGTACTGTTGTCACGTTAACTTCACTTATCGTTTTATTTCTCCTGTAAATGCATCATTACAGTATTTGTTTTTTTTATGCCTTCGAATTTGAAAAAAAGAAAACTATTTTGGCTCAATCCTCAGGCCTCAAGGGCGTTGAAGTTGAAGAGGAGTAGTTTGGAGTACCTTCTGCATCGTTATTGTGGAGTTACTGCTAATAAGCAGTAGGTCTTTCTGTATCACTTCATATTCCCAGTTGACTACTCTTTTTCTGTATCACTTTCTTTCCAAACATTGTATGTAAGGATGGCAGGTAACTCCTTGCAGATACCAGAATGCGGACTGGAGAATGCGGCCTCTTCCCGTTGAAATGATCAGGTAGAAGTGCTTTGGAACCTATGAATCTCTTTTCTATTTGCATTATACTAGCTGTTGATGCTGTATCTAATGAGCTACTTGCTAGTGTCTACTTCTTTGTTAATGTCTTACAAGCTGCTAAAATGTGTTTGAACTTTCATTATCATCTCATGGAGTTTTCTTTTGATGACAGATATGGAAGAGAAGACACACACTATCTGTTGTATATCTATGATTTAATGAGAATTGAGCTGTATTCAGATGCTGATGCTCCTTTATTAGATGTATAATTTTCACGAACCAGTATAATTTCTTGACATTTCTTTTTATTCTTCTTGTTTATTTGCATTTCAGTGAGTGCAATATTTAAATGTTTATATATGAGATTACACAAGTTATCTCAACCGTTCTATTAGTTTCAACATTATGATTAAACTTGTATTGCAGACTTTTGCGATATTTGTTGCTTGAAAAATCTATTGGGTTCTCTGTCATTTGTTATCAATTGTTTAATTTCACCATGTTCATCTAGACTTCTTGTTGCTTGCAGGTCTATAACCGCAGCTACGATCTATGCATGCATCTATATGAGAAAGAGCTTTTGACAGAAGACTCTTTCCTCTCTATATATGGGTTTGTTGCTTACTTGATTTATTCAAATCATCTGTCACTGCTGAATATTTTAACATCCTTTTGTTTTTTGCTGTTTTGATGCAGGTTACAAGGGGCTGATCTCAATGCCCAGCAACTTGCTGTTGTTGCAGTAAGTATCACATGTCACAAAATCAAAATCATGCATGTCAGTATACATAGGATGCTAAAATCATGTGTTGCATCTACTGGGTTTTAGTGAGGAACCGATTAAGATGTTGAAAGTTTATGGTTGAATAATAAACAAAATCAAGTTTAGAGTTACCTTACAATCTAGTACTTCAAAGCCTTGGTTATATGTTTGTAGCGAATGTGATATCCACTCAAATGTCTTACAGGGGTTATACAAATGGCGAGATGCCGTGGCCCGTGTAGAGGATGAGAGTACTGGATACATATTGCCAAACAAAATTCTTCTTGAAATTGGTAATTCTGTTTTATCATCTTCATTTCCAAAAAAATATTTTTCTGGGCTTCTCTTTATTCACACAGTAGACTTCATAGTTTCCACTTGTCTTGTGCAAAAGCCAAGCAGATGCCTGTCACTCTAGACAAGTTACGTCGATTGGTGAAATCAAAGTATAAGTACCTTGAACGTGATCGTTCTCGTGTTGTTAGCGTAATCAGACATTATATGTCAAGGGCTCCTGCATTTGAAGCTGCTGCTGAACTTCTGAGGCAGAACCACATGTACAACAAGAGAGTATGTTATTTATGCCACTCTAATTTTACTATTATCATCTCATTTACCTTTATTTCTTGTCAAAATGTATCTTAAGTTATCAATTGGTAATATACATGCATTTTTTCTGGTGAAACCGATGTGAAGGTTCTTTTTTTGGCAATTGTTTAGGACGAGGAGATTATTGTAACTGACGACAGTTCTGATACAGAAGATAGTAACTTAGGGATCGAGAATGAGCAGAGAGGGCATGGAAGTGATGCATTGCATACTGAAAAACCTTCTTCAGCGTCTGTTGTACGCTCCAATCTATTAGAGATTATTATGGTTGATGATTCATATACAGGTGATGATTTTCGGGATCGATTATGAAAAAACTCTGCTTTATAATTATACTTGTAAAGTAAAAAATCCGTGTTTTTTTTCTTTCGATTCATCATCTATCTTAGAAGAGTGCTTTCAATCTGTTATTTGAAGGCAGATAAGAAACAAATGATATTTTGAGTACATCACAAGTTTGCTCTGCAGGTCTCTTCAAGGTAACAAGAATGTTCTGAAAAGGCAGGTGATGTATTGCAGTTATATATGTTGAAGAAATCTTTGGGTGCTAATCATAAAGTTGGAAACTTATTAATTAGTATCTAATCATCATGTTCTACAAGATATATAATGCTTTCTGTGTAAATCTTAAGCTCATAGGGTATATGTGCGGACATTCCTGTATCAATCTCTCGACATTGTTTGGTTTTCATATCATAACACAACATTTTGGAAATACGTTTTATTAAAATCTCATCATAGCTCATGTTACCGACAACCGTGTAAGGTATGATATTACCCGGAAATGAGGAAGAAGCATGATTTCTAGGACCCAAACATGTTCCTTTAAGCTCCATAGCTTCAAAACTTATCGAGGCCTTCCGGAGAGGCATTGTTCGAAACTTGTCAGAGCTGAGAACGAAGACCAATATTAATGGTTGATTATAACAATGAAGCAGCTGGTCCGGTGGAGTCCGACGAAGTAAGGGTCGCGAATGAGATCAGAGCATGACTTGGCGGCGCATTGGAATCGAATGAGAGATTTAGCCGGAAGCCAAGAAAAGATCTCTGTTATAATCTCTGTTAGGACGCACGTGATTATCATAGCCTTTGTGCAATATCATCACGTGATCTTTTCTACATCTTCCTCTTCTCCATCACGTAGTAGGTATTGCCCGTAAGCTTATGTAAGGAAATTACCTGTATTAATTATGGTGTATTTGTTTAGTATATTCACTTGGAAACCTCCGCGCTGTACATTTGTTTGGTACTCAAGTCTAAGAGATTCAAATTTATTATTTAATTTAGGATTGCGATTGACATCTGTTTAATACAAAACTCTTAACGTCCTTTTCACGTATTGCCTGAATTAATGATAGTATAGAGAAGTGTAGATGGAAAGCAAACCAAACTCTCATATCATGTTAAAGTATGATATTTTAAAAAATTCGACCTTTTAAAAATATTAGACTTAGACGTAAAATAAAAGTATTTGTTATCAGGCTAGATCACTACCGTTTACTTGTAGTGAAAACATGTAAATTAATTTGCTATCACTTGATAAGCATTTTGAAATCCTTACTCATTAATTCAGATTTTTAAATAAATTGAACCTTAATATGGTCTAATAAAAGATTAGGATGACCTTGCTAAAAGTCAAAGATAGAGGAACAAATACGTAAATAGCAAAAACATCAAAAGGCAGAACATGTTAATAAAGTCAAAGCTGGAGGGGCATATTAGCAAAAGTAGAAAAGTGGAGTGGATATGGATTATAGATGCCGACCACCATAACGAACAAAAACCGGGTACTAATAATAACCGCCAGTTTTATACTCAATCTTAGGGGCGCGAAAGCATGTGTCTCAAGACACCAACACCAACCCAAAAAACACACAAATAAGTAAATAAATAAATAATAAAAACTGCTTTTTCTTTTTTCTTTTATTTTTTTATGTCTTTTCAAAACACATGCATGATACACCTCTCTTTCTCTCTCTTCACTAGTTTTCAAATGGCCCCTGGTTTTGCCATTTCCCACCCTTCATTATATATATCACTATTCCATCTCCTCCCAGCTATAGATATTTTCACCACACACAACGCTACAGCATTAACAAGTTTCTTCTTTATCTCCATATATTTCTCTCGAATCTTCCTAGATCTGAGTTTTGTGAATTACCGATTGATTGCGATTCGACGATGATGATGGAGAGCGGTGGATTGGTGCAGCAGAGGAGAGGGATTAGCAATGTGCTTGGGAACAGTGGTCATAGGGCGATGAAGAGGAAGGGTTTGAGGCGGCGGGCGGTGAAGGTGAGGTCGTATCTGTCGGCGTCGCCTCCGATTGCGGCGGCTCGGAGGAGGCGGAGGAGGAATACGCTGCAGGAGCTGTATGTGGCTTGTCTCGATGTCTTCAAAGGCCCCGGGACGGTTCCTTCCGCCATGGATGTACAGAAGTTGTGTAGCATTCTCGGTACGTTTTTGTGTGATGATTGGTGATTGATTTGATTCTGTGTTGTGGATTTCGTGGTGCGATTCGTTGTTTTGTTGATTGTTTGCGTGCTTTTGTTCGTTGATTTGAGGTCTCGTGCTGTGGAGATTCCGATTTTCAAATTCTCTTATTATGATCGTCAGAACAAGCTTTTGATTCAGTGGTAGGAGTTAGCAATATGAGGATTGAATTTGAGCTTTAGAGTAAACTATGTGCTAAATAGCAATTGATTCGAGTATGATTAATGCTGATGTTGTTTCAGGTCCTAGTTTCAATCCCCATGTATCTGATTATTGTGGTTTTTGTTGATAGAAAAGGTTGATCTAGCTAATAGCTAGGGTCTTCTAGATGGTTCTTTCTAGTTTCTAGAATTGGGATGTTATTAGGAAATAAGAATACACTGTTTTGCTGTCAAATCAACATGGTGTTTACTAAATAGATTTACATTCAGTGTATTTTGTATGTAAGGTTGATTTGGTTGATCTCTTTTGGTCGTGACATTGCTTGAAAAGGGGTTAACCTAATCTTATCCTCAATTTATTCTCAAAAAATGTTGTGAAATCTAATTATCTATGGTATTAATTCACAAATCTGATGAAATAATTTATAACCATGACATTTGGATTTGATTTTTAACTATTATCTGGAAATGCAGCTCCTCTAGCTCTGCTTTGTAAACACACATGTGCGATAGTTCTGTAACATGTGGTCCAATTGCATAATTGTTTATCATATAATTATAGTATCAAGATTCGCCTTGGATTTTCTCATTTCATTTGTATGCTTATGAGTTGGGCCATCTAAATTCAATGTATCTGGCTCGAATTGTATAAACTATTGTCAGGAAAGATTAAATAATCTATGGTCCATGTACGAATTAAGTACAAATTTAGGTGTGAGAGTTTAATAATACAGATTGCATATCTAATCATGTATTATGGTTGCAGACAATATGAAGCCAGAAGATGTTGGGCTGACAAAGGATCTACCGTTCTTCCAGAATAACAGCACATGTAAAGGAACTCCCAGAGTCACTAACACAACCATATATCAGTGCAATAATTTTTCGGTATGTTGATTAATTGGAGTTTACTAGTTTGGTGTGGATCGAAAATTCTGTAATTTTATGAATATTTTCGTTAATGCTTTATTTGTTGATGCAGCTGTGCATATTTTTTCTTCCAGCAACTGCTGTGATTCCCCTTCACAATCACCCCGGGATGACAGTCTTTAGCAAGCTTCTATGGGGCACAATGCACATCAAATCATACGATTTGGTCAGTCCTAGTTCGAGCAATTGCCCCGTCCCACAATCTAACCAATGTGAGTCGCTCGATCTCTCTAGCTTTCTTGCACTTCATAATCCATGCACAAGCTCTGTTGTGCTTGTGTTTATTGTTGTTGAAATAAATGTGATGCTTTTGTAGTGAGATTGGCGAGATTAGAAGCGGACAGTGAGTTCACAGCCCCTTGCAACACTTCAGTATTGTACCCAACAACAGGAGGAAATATACACCAATTCACAGCCATTACACCTTGTGCTGTGCTTGATGTCATGGGACCTCCATATTCTCAAGAAGACGGGCGTGACTGCTCCTACTACAGAGATTTCCCATACTCTTCTTTCCCTTGTAAGTCGAATTTTACACAATCACCATGAGTTGAAACTAACCTCACATCGAATTAACTTAGCACAAACTAGTTTCTATATGTAAATGCAAGGATCGTACCCAACTATTAATCGGGTCTTTTTAGTTGTAGAGTTCAACCTGATATATATGATCCGATTGTGAAAATCATTTGTTGAATTTTGTCATTGTGCTTGTGCAGGTGGGGTGAGCAAAGAGAATGGTGTGGAGGGTAAGGATGAGGAGTGTTATGGATGGTTGGAAGAGATAGAGCCGCCACAAGACTCGAGGATGGATGTGATCGAATATTTGGGTCCTCAGATTACTGAAACTGACTGCTAGCATCGATGCGTTATACAACTCACTAGTTGTTCCGGAATGTGTAGAGCTGTCATGATTTGTTCGTTCTTTTTGTAGTATGGTAAATAATAATACAATCAATAGTTTCTACTCTCTAATCATGGTTTCTTCTATCAGTGAGTTGGAGACTAGATCAGTCTTTGATCATATCTGAATAGATGGGTCTGATTCTTTTTGGTTGCATCATTTTATAAAACGTCGATGAACTAACCTATCTTTTTGAAAAGTATCGGTGTTTTAGGTCGTCAGCAAAAACCAACGATGAACATATTTTCCGTCTGTAAATTGACTAACACAGTTAATTTTTATGAAATGATCATTCTAACTCATCCCCTTTTTAAAGCTTAGGTTTTAGGGTTTGTTTCGAGGGAGATGGTAGTGTTAAGGTTCACATTTGGAGAGAGGGTAATATAGGGTTCGTTATTTAGTTCATGGTTTACTTTAGGAGATGGGTGTTTTAGTGATTTCAAAAAATATTTGTCTGAAAAATGTCAAATTTAATAGATTACAAACGGAAAAATTCTTTACCGATACATTTTGCTGACCACCTGAAATAACCGATACTTTTTGAACATATGTATTTCGACACCATTAAAAAGTGAACTTAATCCCTATAAATTCAAACAGCTGCAACAACAACGAAATACATGGTTATAAAGCACGAGATGGTCAACCGTAATTACTCAAAGATAAAAAGGTCAAACAGTGATATCGAACATTTGTCCACGACTTCATAACTAAAAACATCACTTCCTATACAATGAATGCTATGAGGACCAGAAACAAGCCAAGGATCAGAAGAGCATTAAGGAATAAAAGTGGAACTACAAAAATGCACACAAAAGCATATGTTGGTGAAGTAGAACCTATCTGACAAGAAGTTCACAGAACTAGCTCACTTGAGAACCATCGAACAGCAACACTTTTTTTTATCACAACAGAGGTTTGTTGCCGGCGCCAACATTGGGGATTAATCAGCTGTCCAGCTCTGCTCAACAATTTCACGCACTCTCCGGTTGTATTCCCGCTTATTCTCACTGAACATACGAGCTGCTTCAGAGTTTGCAGGGGAGTTTGGGTTTGGATCACATAGAAGGGACTGCAAAAAGAAGAAATGCATAGGCCTCATCAGCATTTTTATATCAGCTGTGAACCTCAGCAGAACCACACTTAAAGACGTTTTCAGAGATGTGATCACATATTATGTCACTGAATAATAACATGGATATATGCAGATAAAACAGGCATTTAATTCCCACAAAATCCTAGAAAGGAGAAAAGACCACCTGAATTGAAGTGAGTATAGCTGCAACATCATATATAGGACTCCATTGGTTTTGTAAAATATCCAAGCAAATACTACCATCTGCATATACTGATAGAATAAACTTCAAAGTCAGGCTTAAAAAAAAACTACAAGCTAGTATAGTTTGGAAAATACAAATTGGCATTTAATGTTTGATAGAATAAGGGCTCTGCACATACTATTTGGATGAAACATCCTAGAAACAAACCGGACAGTTGGAGGTTTATTCGGATAATCCTCTGTGAATTGCAATGTCAGTTTGAACGTACCTGTGGAAGTTCAAGAAAATGGTATGCTTTAATGACATACAAGAGAACTCAGCGGTCAGCACAGTGCTTATCATACTTTACTAGCTGATTTCGTTAGTTACAAAATGGAAGCAAGCACATTCAGCAATCAATTATGTTTTGATCACAAGTACTAATAAGTAATAACGAAGAAATGTGTTCGACAATGCCCGCTCCATGGGAGTCAAACTATGATACAATAAGTTCAGCAAAATTTGCTCAACTATTAGTATTCATGACCAAATAATTGCTGGTTTGACCTGTTATTTGGTTTCTACCAATTAGGCATGCACACATTAATGAACAAAATCAAGTGAACTTCCAAAACCGAGTGATACATTGAAATAGAGAACTAAAAGCATTTTACAAATAAATGATTTTCCGCAAATGCAATAAAACCCTGATCAATTGATGCTTGAACAAGTACATATCTAAAGCTAGGCTGTTCTTTCTAAAGAAAATAACAATAATAGAGAGGAATCTAAATTTCAACATTTCTTTCAGGCCCACTAGGAGCAACCAAAACTTATCCAATGCCATATCCTTAACCAACAATCATCACATATCAACATACTTCCATTTGCACCATCCAAAAACCAAAACAATATTTAGTGTGCTGAATTAGGAACAGCACAATCAATTTTACCATGAACTTCCAACAGAAAAGTACATGCATAGCAACTGCTAAATACCCAAGTCATAAAACTGCGCTGTGAGTAAATGGTCACTTCATCTAACCTGAAGATATGTATATTTAACTAAGAAATCCTTATTTGTGGTATCATTAGGAAGGGCATGTAAATGAAGGTACACATACTGAAATAGAAATACTTAATCTTTCTAACCAGAAAGGACACCCATTTCATCCAAATTGCACCCTAAAGGTGAAATTGCTTTCATCATACACATAACCTCAATTCCCATTAATTTGCAACAATGTTAAAGGTCTACTCGACCAAAAATCCCAAAAAAAACACATCACGGAATTGTAAAATTAAGATGCACCCACCTCCATCCCAGGGAGTATCATCAGGCCTTCAAAACAGAAACAGGAACAAACCCAAAATCAGCAACAAATAAACAAAAAGCATGTATAATACAAGACACGAAAACGGAAGCAAGAACAAAATACCCGAAAATGACAGCGTTCCAGAGCATGATGTTATTATCCTGGGGAGCACCACTGATTCCGGCAGGCGGGTCCTGCTGGAGCCTCTTGAAATCCCTCATCAGCCTCTTCCTCGCCGGCGTC
>JAYMSW010000866.1:0-19121 GCA_036897725.1 Erodium texanum | reverse complement strand
CTTCATCGTGACAAAGATGGAGCGAAGAGCTAAAAGGAAAACGAAAATAATTGCAAAAAAAAAACCTACGGCGTTAATTCGAACGGAAAACGTCCATTTTCAGTCACATGCAATACACCTAACACTCTCTTTTTTCATAATGACAAAAATACCCTTGCGAGCACAAAAAGAAAATGAAACTCAAAATTGCCGGCGTTTGCAGGTATCTCCTCCGTTTTGTGCAGACGAAAATCTGTCTTATACTGTAAATTTTGGTTTAAATGAGTTATTTATATTTGGTCGAGTTTCTACAACTAAAAAAGTTATTTTTGTTAGTTGGATGTGACTCTATTTTATTTTTAATAAGTAACATTTTATTCTATGTGAGTTTATATTTTCAACGTCTCCCTCCGGCAAGCTCGAGTGGGCTGGAACCAGATTTGCAAGCCCAGAAGACAGATGGGTTGTTCCTCGGCACACACATATATAAAGGAGGTTCCTTTGTCTGATCATCTGCTAAAACAAAAACAATGCGTAGGGACTATAAGTTTTATAGGACATAAAAAAAATACAGCAACAGTCCAAAGAAGTGTGTTCAGATGCGCAGAACACATCCTTTAATGATGTTGTTGGAGTCTTGACTCTTTAAGCTCCTCTCACTCTCTTTACCATTCCTTTCAAAACTTGCTTCAACCTTTCCTTTTCCTTTTGGTATCATTTCCTTGTTCATTACCGATGACCTGCAATTCTTACTCCGGCCTCCAACCTGCCCCTGCAAAAGTTAAGGTGAGTTAATTACAAATAAGCAATGAATTAAATTATTATAATACTAAGCTAATCATCCAATATCATATATGTTTTTTTCATGGAGGTTCATTAATGTGCTTCTCTTTTAAACTTATATCATGTAGCCTTTGTAAAAGAAAGTATCGCCCACTTTTAAAATTAATAGACAAATTGTAAACGAATCAAATAAAACACTAAATTATAATAATAGTAAAAAAAATAAAGAAGACTTGTCTTCTTTGATAGGTTTTCTTCATTATATATGGTGTCTTCTCCGATAATACTGGAGACGACGAGTTAAGGATGGGGATGATCAGTGGTTAAATGGTCGAGCGAGGGTCATCGGAAGAATACAAAGATATACATATCTATTCAGATGGTAACATAGCAAATTAATTTACGTAAAATCACAATCATGATTTAAAATAGATGTGTAGAAAAACTCACGTGGGTAAGAATAATTTCGATATTTTATATTATTTTTAAAACCATATAAAATAACCGTAACCTCTTGATATTTTCTCTTAAATTTAATTACTAAGATTTATTCTTTAATATTTAATAACAATATATGCTAGTGTATACTGTGTAAATGTATCCATCAAACTCAAAACGGTATTGCACGCCGTCAGTGTAGAAATGACGTCGTTTTTGCTCTCCCGTGCGTCTCGCAGGTTTCTGAGACCTTCCCTCGCCTCTTCCTCCTCCTTGCTCGCTCCAGTCTCTCTCTCCCACTCCATCGTCTCCGATCAGAAACTTACCTCTTCAGCTCCCTTAAACCCTAATCCCAACCCCACCTCATTCACTTCCCCTCTATATTTGTTCAAACAATTCCACAATAGGACCCCCAATTTCGATTTTCCCCTGGAAAATCCCAATTCGAACTTCAGGTCCGTCGCCGGCCTCTCCACGTCCTCGACCAATGAGGATAAGAATGAATCAGGTAGCACCGAGGATGGGAATGGAGGAGGATCTTCCAAGGTTGCCGGAGCGGCGACTGTATCTTGGATCGACGCGTATTTGCCCAGGAGAGCTCGACCCTATGCTCATCTGGCTCGCCTCGATAAACCCATTGGGACTTGGCTGCTCGCTTGGCCTTGTATGTGGTAAGAGCTCTGGTTCATACTTACCCAACACTAAAAATGGGTGCTTTATGATGATTTTCATTAGTTTTAGCCAATGAAATGTTGCTACATTGGGTTATGTATGTGATTGGTTATGAACTTATGATGATATTAGATGATGTGAAGTTTCAAGTTGAGGAGGGACTAAGTACAATGTCTCTCATGGTTGCTAGACCATTGTTCTTGCACAATAGAGTTTATGCCTTTTGAACCTATGAATCCCTGATTTTACTTTCGGTAACAACAACAACTTAGCCATTTTCCCAATCATTTGGGACAAGCTCTATGAATCGAATGCAGATCACTCTGAGCCATTCACGTGAATACTTGTTTTCCATTTTCTGAGACCGATTACCAAATCCTTAGTGATACCCTTGTCTTCCAAATCCATATTAATAAGTGAGGATAATGTTTATTGCCATAGGTCAATTACATTAGCAGCAACCCCGGGACATCTTCCAGATTTTAAGATGATGGCTCTGTTTGGTTGTGGAGCTTTGCTGTTGAGAGGAGCTGGATGTACTGTAAATGACCTTCTTGATCGTGATATTGACACCAAGGTAACAATTCATGTCTTCTATCCTATCAGATATGAGCATTATGATATTGGTATTTACTTACAGTGTCTTTTACACTCATTATGGAACTATAAATTTAATCTTGCAGGTAGACCGTACAAAATTAAGACCCATTGCAAGTGGCCTTTTGACACCATTTCAAGGGCTTAGCTTTCTGGGGTTCCAGTTGTTGTTGGGTCTTGGGATCCTCCTTCAGTTGAATAATTACAGGTTAATGCTGCTTTCCTTAGTTCATACTCAGATAAACTCAACAATCTGTACTCGTTGCTGATTATATCGCTCATTTACATTGTAATGATGTTGAAAATAACTATTATAACAGTCGCATTCTGGGTGCTTCATCGTTGTTACTTGTCTTCTCCTATCCCCTCATGAAGAGGTTTACATTTTGGGTAATTATTAACATTCTGAATCTCTTCCTCCAAACGGATCTTATCTACGACTTCCTTTCCTCATCTTTGAGGAATGGTTTCTGAAATATGATGGACTAATGAGTCTGTTAATTCCAACTATTGCGCAGCCTCAAGCTTACCTAGGCTTGACTTTCAATTGGGGCGCTTTATTAGGATGGGCTGCAATTAAAGCAAGCTTAGAGCCCACAATTGTTTTGCCACTATACATTTCCGGAGTATTTTGGACTCTTGTCTATGATACAATATATGCACACCAGGTATCGCAAATCATCCATCCTTTTGTTTACATTTAAGTTATTTTTATTTCGCATCATTAGGAATGAAAAGTTTCAGTTCCTGTTATGATTCTTATTTTTAGTTCATTGTCAAGATAATGTTACATTGCATATTCGTTGCTGTGATTAATTGAAATAGACAAGCATATGACACATGTTGTCATGTTGATGATTATGCATTTAGGATAAAGAAGATGATTTGAAAGTAGGCGTGAAATCTACAGCGTTGAGATTTGAGGACTCGACAAAGGAGTGGATCAGCGGGTTTGGCACAGCATGCATTGGTAGTCTTGCCCTCAGTGGATATAATGCTGATATCGGTATTTAATTTCTGTATTTTCTGCGTATATTGAATTTAAGTGTTTTTTTTTGGCTTATTGTAATACAATTATTTTTTCTTCTTCTTTTTGAATATTGAGCAGGATGGCCTTATTATGCATTTTTAGCGGCTGCTTCAGGACAGTTAGCTTGGCAAATTTGGACTGTTAATCTATCATGTCGTGCAGATTGCAACAGAAAGTATGTCCTTAACTAGAACAGTTCTGGATTATTATTATTGAACATTTCCATTGTTTTTTAATTGTGGGTTATCTTGTTTTGATTCTTCTCTCCAGATTTGTGTCCAACAAATGGTTTGGTGCTCTAATCTTTAGCGGGATCTTTCTCGGGAAACTCTCGTCGTAGGGTTAAGAGAACTCGAGCAGAAAGCATGAGGTCGTTAGTTCTAATCCAAATCTCGTTGTAGGCTTCAAAGAACTCGTGTACGAAGTCTGAGGTCACTAGTTCTGATCCTCCTTATAGTTATGGCTGATCAAAATAAATTTTAATGTATTGAGAGATGAAGATTCAATAGAAAGAAAGTTTGTTGCTGCTGAGTCACAAATTTTCTAGTATTTTATCATGATGTTTTAGGCATTAGACTATCAATTTTCATGTAACAGGCAAAATATTGTATTATAAATTTTGAAATAATAAATTTTTATATATTGTATACTGAAGAAATAAATTTTCAAGTGCTATTTTTTTATATGAAAATAAATAGGATGTTTTTTTTTGTAAATAAAAAAAGAAGCTAATTTAAGGGAACAGTTTATAGGCTGAGCTTGCGCTGTTCGGTTTCGGACAGCTCCTCCGATCCCATCTCCTCCGCCGCAACTCTGTCCTCTCCTCCGCCGTCTTCTGAAATATCCCAAATCCGATTTCAATGAAGCGCAAGAAATGGTCGGAGCTCGAGGAGCAGACCCTCCTGACCAAGTACTCGGAGCTTCTGAGCTCCGGCTCTCTGGCGAAGCTCAAGACCCGCGAGAAGAAGTTCCGGCCAGTCGCCGATCATGTGAACTCAGCTCATCACCTCCAAGACCCCATCGCCTTCCCCTTCAAGTGGTCGTGGCGCGACGTCTCCATCAAGGTCCAGAACATGCGGCATCAGTACCTGGGCGTGAAGCAGAAGATCAGGGTCTCGAAGGACGAGTTCAATTGGCCGGACGGAGAGAATCACTGGGAAAATTTCTTGAAGTACAAGGAGGTGTTCGGGGATGTGGAGCTCGAATCCAAGGGGAGGAGGGTCTCCGATGCTGATGTTTTTGGGGATTGCGGCGATTTAGGTTTTGGGATTGATTGTGAGGATTTCGAGGAGGATGAGGAAGAAGAAGATGAGGATGAGCCTGGTGGTGGTGTGGAGGTCGGTGAAGAAGTTATGGTGGGTAGTGATGGTGAATTTGGGGGAGATAGAGGAATTGGGGATGTTGGTTTTGTCAGGTCAAAGAAATCGAAGAAGGGTTTTGGAGTGAATAAGAAATTAGGGTTAGTGGGTGCACAGGTTTTAGATTTAAGGGATGTGGTGATGAGGAGGGAGGAGAGGAGGAAAGAACGGGATTTTGATAGAGAGAAAGATGAAGAAGAAAGGGAGGAAGAAAGAAAAGAACTAAACTCTAGAAACGAGAAGAGACAAATTGATAGAGAAGAAGCATTGATCGATAGGGAGATCGAATTAGAAGATAGGCAAGTTCTGTGGGAAAGAAGGGAGAGCAAGAAGAGGCTGAGGTTAGAGCACGAGTTCGACAGGGAGAGGCGGAGGAGGATGAGGATGGAGGAGAAGAGGGAAGAAGAAGAGATGGAGTGGAGGGAACAGATGTTAGGGTTGCAGATCGAGCACGAGAAACAGATGATGCAAATGCACGCCGATGCTTGCCAGAACCAAATGCAGATTCTCGGAATCATGGCTCGGCTCGTTTGCCAGTTCTTTGGGTCTGCTAGCGATGGATTGGGTGCTGGTTTAGGAGGCTTGCCACCGCAAGTTTTGCAGAACTTGCAGCATCCTGGTGGACTTGGTGATAATGTGAAGCCTGATGCTAACTCACCTTCTGAGTTCTTATAGACCCAGAAGTTGATCATGATCATGACTTAGAGCTATAAAGATGAAGCTCCAACAACATGTTAAGTTGGTTTATTCTATGATATTGAATATAGTAGTACTATGATGACTCGGAAAAATGAATAAGTGTCATGCCTTGTATCCCTTTTTCATATGCTTACCAGAGCTTCATTGCCTTAGTTTGTGCAGAGCAGGATGATTATTAAGGAAGTAATGTATCATCTACCATTTTTCATCTGTTGAATCTTTTCAGAAGGAAATACTGAAATAGCATGCAGGTTCTTTCCTCAAATTCCCTCTTTCTTTTTTTTATAAGCACTTGGATTATGAGTCTTATTGTAGCATCGAAAACAATCTATGTATTTAGATGTACTTGTCACCAAAACGTAGTTCTTGTTGAATTGAGTATGACTAGTTCACATGCCAGCTTATATAAGATTGGGATGTTGAATTACTTCAAGGCTCGCAAATCTGGGATTAGATCGGGATGTTGAACTCTGAAATTTCTTTTATCATTTGTTGGTTGGACTGTATTGTGAGCAATAGTTGTGGATATGCAATTCTGTTTTGCAATTTCATATACTTCTATCATCCATAATATCAATTGTTTCAGTTTATATTGCTATTTACTTTAGTAAGCTTATCATACTTCTTTGATGCCTTAAGCTGTAAACTTGCTAACCTATTCAACTCCTAATCTTTAGAGTTATCTCTCGCTTGCTATGTTCTTGATTACTGGAGTTAATCCTCGTCAAGAAGATCTTATGTCATATTCAATGTAGTTCTTCTCAAATCTCATGATCATGCACCTGAATATCCAAGACAAGAATTAAGTTCTGTCATCGGTAAAACTATTCAGCACTCAAACTAGAACGGTTCCTCCTCCTGTTCTCTTGTCTGTGCAAATGACGTTATCTGAGGAACTTAACACTACCTGTACTGTAGAGTTTGGCCAAATTCATTAACTTGTACATTGCATTGCAACTTCTTTTCGTTTTTTTATACTTGACAGGTGATTGCAATTTGCAGGTACACACAACATGAAGTGATCTAACAAAGCTCTACACGACTGGTTTGTTTTGTCTGCAGATTTTGGTGAATGGGAATTGTATGTTTAAGGAACTTGATCCATGGCATTGATCTGTGATTAAGATTAGCTGTTGGGAGTGTACTGTAGAGATGCATGTATTTAATTTTGGACATACTTGTCACTGGTAGCATTTTGAGCTCCCTTTAGGTTGTCGGCACCTATAACACAACCTTGAGCTTATCTTAATCTTATCCAGTTCTAGGCCCATAATCAGGTGCTATCGGCCCAATATTCTATACTCGAACCCTTTACCCAAAAGGTTCTTATAATCATATTATAGTGCCACTTTTTTGAAGATTATGAAGTCCAACACGTCTATTTGAACAATTGACTTTGTGTATCAATATATTGTTAATGTAATGACACTAATTAAAGTGGTTAAAAGCAATTATAGTTATGGAGTTAAAGCTAGGCTACATGTCTTCATCAACAAGAAACATTTTTCTATTTTTAAATTTTCGAATTATACGTCCGGTTTGTTATTAAATTATTACCCTACAACTTTGTAGTGTGTACTAACACAACTTTGCAATTTTTTGTAAGCAGTGTAGTGTCGTGAACAATACTAAAAAATTTTAATTTGGAGAAAACTATATCGATAAAGCATACGATTTTTATTCGATTGACTGAAACTGAAATTACATAAAATTCAAAACTTAAACACCAAATTCAATTCCATCATGTGCTGAACTTATGAAAACAGTTTTTCCATAATTTGTTGACAATCATTGTATCGAATTCTATCGTCCTTCAAAGGAATTGGGATCGGTAAAAAAGGTGAAAGGATTCTGAGGTTTTAAAAGGGAGGAAGAAAGAGTCATTGGGATGTAATGACTCTATTCGGACGACATGGCCTTGCCATGTGTTACCTTTTACCCCGTCTCGCCACCGACCCCACCATAAGCTTGACGATCCAACTGTACAGACTCATCTCATTAACATAGTCGATAAACTCATCTTTACCTAACTTCCAACACTCCCAAATTTTGCATAAATTTAGTCCACAAATTGCTTGCATGTTAAATCTGTAAGGTCTACTACAATGTAAGCAAGTAAAAGTGTTGGGAAAATGGCTCTAAAGCCTTTTGTTGTTGGCTTTCTTTTGTTCCACATCTGTTAAACATGAGAGCCATCATGAGTTTATATTGTTTTGTTTCATCCTTTAGTTCAAAACCTTTGTGGACTATGTGTGAGTAGGCTATATGGAGAAGCCCACACGTGTGTCGCCATCTCTGAACTGTGTTAACCTTGGGGAGCAACCACTGCTGATTGCCACCTCAATCATGTCAGACTAATTGTTTTTCAAGTCAATGGATCGAGACCACTACGGCACAGCTTCTGCGTTTTGTATTTTTCGTTAAACTGATCGGTCATTTTCAATATTCAATCTTACAACATCGAATATATTATATATTTTTTTCAAATATTTCCATTTACTAATTTATTAAGTATTTATACGGACATTGTATTGTATTGTATATTGCATGCATATGATGTATGGGAAATAGAGCTTTTTCGAGCCTCGTTTTAATTAAGGCGCTTTAATTTGTTTCTCTTCCCTAGATTTTCTATTTTTATTTTTTGTTCTATCTTTCTTTAAAAATTATGCCACCACAAACCCCCAAAATACTCATAATAGCCATAAACCAGTGCTCCAAAATCTCTACCTAACAATCTGTCCTTCCACCAGCATGTCATCAACCCAAAGCCAAATTTGATATGGTCTAATGTTATATTTACCGTATGGGAAAACATATATAAGACGGAATGAGAATGATAGTTACGATCTTATCTTGAAACTGATACGAAACCAATCAGATTGAAGACGTTGGATCCGTTCTATCAATCCTAAGTTTGTAGTTTAGGTACAGGAGATTGTAGATACGGTCGAGTCGGAACAGACCAAATGAGACAAAGTCAAGTTGTATACACATGTCTTGATGTAGCATATGTATATATCTAATGTAGATATTGCATTTGCGTGGCACGCATGGCATGGGAATGGGATGGGACCATTTTGTTTGTGAGCACCCTCCAGTTTTAGCTAACCGTTCGGACCAAACTAGCTGTTTTGGTTTTGTTGTTGGACGTGTTGTTTTGACTAGGATTATGTTGTAACCCAGATCTGAATGTCGGATGAAAACAACCCCTTTCAATATCTTGAATTCAACCAATTAATATATTTTTTAATTAATTAACTTCATTAGTATATTGTCTCTATACAACTCTTTTCGCATGAGAGATCAATAAATAAATCCATATATTATATATTAATTTGCAAGTTTGTGTTATTAAACATTTGTTTGTCACTTATTAGGACTATTCAATGGTAAAAGAAGTTATTTTTTATTTGTCACAAGGTTTGAATTTTAGTAGATACAATAAAGTTATTATTTATTTATTTATTATTATTTGTGAGTTGTTTGTTTGTTTTGGGCTACCTTATGCATATGTTTATTACGTTGTCTACTCCGATCTGTTTGTTAAGCAATTTACGAGCTATGTTATTTGAAGCTGATTGTAGGAATAGCTATTCTGACTAAATTTGGAGTTTGTGATGTTATCATCTTATACGATCAATAATTGATGTGAATATCTTCAAGATTAATATATAATATTTGTGATATTTGTTTTTTTAAAAAAAAATTTGTATTTGTCTGTTAGGTTGGGTTAATTATTAAACGTACATTTTCATCTCCCAAACAAAGGTTTGGAGTGCCCTCCTTGCGACTATTTAAATTGAAATTATACATATTATGTAAGACTTTATGTCTGAAATAACATGAGTCATCTTACTTAGATTGTCTGATTATTTTCTATTATCCAATAAACGTTCTCAAACACGTAAAAGAGTATAATAAAGTCGGAATTATACGATATCATAGTAAAACGTGATACAAATTTACGCAGCAATCAACCAAAACTTTTAAATAAATTTCTCAAAATAATTATCATACAATATAATTAGGACGACCCACATCTTATAAGTGCCAAACTTTCCCCTTTGTTACTTACTTTTTTATCTTTTATAGATTGGAAGTTACGAAGATATTGTAGGAAAAGCACACATACTTAACGGTAGTACACAATGACCCAACACAAGAATAGCTAGAAACGATTCACCACAAACAAACCCAAGAAAACCAAAACCTTATCCCTGTATCTGTGTGAGGATCACTCCATATAGTTACTGTAGCAATGTCGTGTCGAAGATATAGATGAGTTGTGGCCAAGTCATGCATGAGCATCACCATCACCTACCCGCCATTTCCAATCCACCGGTCCAAGTCAACCCTAGCTTCTGCATGTATATTTACTCCTTTTCTTGCACCTCTCGGTGGGACTGATCTCAACTCTCTTCATCTTCTCGTTCCACAACATATCCATCAATCTTTGTTAACGAAATGAGAAAGCCTTGCTGCGACAAACAAGGGACGAACAAAGGAGCTTGGTCCAAACAAGAAGACCAGAAGCTCATTGATTACATCAACTCTCACGGCGAGGGTTGCTGGCATTCCCTTCCTAAAGCCGCGGGTACGCTTCTTCCTCTTCCTCCTCTTCCGTCTTCTAATTATAATCATATTATATATGTGCCCATCTAAGTCGGTCTAGTTGTCAGTTAACTCTCTCACCTCCTTCCCTCAAAAGTAATAATATAGTATACGTGTGTTCTTTAATTTCTTATTTGGAGCCTAATTTGAGACTGTTTTGGGTTAATTAGGGTTGTTCCGTTGCGGCAAGAGCTGTCGGCTCCGGTGGATAAACTACCTCAGACCGGACATCAAACGTGGTAACTTCGACCAGGACGAGGAAGACCTTATCATCAAACTTCATGCTCTATTAGGCAACCGGTACTTCTCTTCACTTTCAGTACTCTGTTATTTTAAATTTTGAGTCTCTTCAACTCAAACTATATTAACTTGAACTTTTAGTTTATTTTGTATTTTAATATAGTATTAGAACCCGATTATGTTGTATTGATTCGGGTTGATTGGATATTTATATAGGTGGTCATTGATAGCTGGGAGATTACCGGGCCGCACGGACAACGAGGTGAAGAATTACTGGAACTCTCACATCCGGAGAAAGCTCGCACGAATGGGAATCGACCCCAACAACCACCGGATGAACCAAATAAGACCTCTCTCTAAGAACACTAATAATGTTGATTACAACAACGTTGTTCACAAGGAACAAGAAGAGGAAGAAGTATTGTCCGAATCCAAGAACAACGTAATGAACATCGAACCAGTAATTAATGCATGCAACAAGTCCGGAGTCAAACGTGAGACGAGTCCGTCGGGCGGAGGGACGAGTTCGGTGTCGGACCAAAACTCGGCCGGGTCCACCTCGGGCCGTGACTTGAACCTTGACCTCACCATTTCATCGTTTGCGAACCATGTTGAGTCAGCCACGTGCACCGAAGCTGAGGGCAATACCCAAATTGTTCCGACGACTCTTCTTTTGTTTACATGAGATCTTTGTGAGGGTTTGTGAGACGATAACATGTAAATGGTAGACGAGTTCGTCTTTTGTGTTTAGGGCAGATTAGTGGAGATTAGTTTTGAAGATTATTCCAATTTGATCGGTGAAGCTATGCTTTGAACATTTTTATAACTTGTTTTTCTTGTCTCAATTACCTAATTAGAAACATAATTATCAAGTGCATGTCTACACGGTTTTGAAGAATTCAATTGCCATCTGGATACATGATACAGGATGATGATCTTATCCGGTTCTACTGTTATTTCCTATTAGGTGTATACACGTGAATCTTCTATCTTATCTTATATTCAACGATTATGAAATTAATTAAGTGTTATCAGTAAGGTATTAAACAAGAAAGTAAAAGAATATGATACAATAACCACGTGGTTCACCAATAACGATGATGACTACATCATTAGAGAGAGAAGGTTATTAGGTTCATTCGGAAAATACATAGATCATATGAATTGCAGTCAGACCAGGGCGGATTCAGTACGGTATAGGATATGTCATGGCATATCCTTATTTCCAAAAGTTTTAGAATATCGTAGACCTCTCGGTTACCTTTGATTTGATACCTTACGGGCCTAAATTGGAGTTCGTATAAAAAAGTTATGATCATTTGAAATTATGCTACATATTTGACTATTTTTTGTATCGTAAAACATTCATTTTTAACTCCACATCTTTTTAATATTTCCAATAGTCCGATATCAAACCATTTGATTGCTGATAATATACCCTAAAATTATACCTCTGGCTTTGCCCATGTACACTCTCCCTCAACCTAGACTATTATCAATCAGCTTTTTCCAAAACCCTAGACTACCATACTAGTTTTTGGGTCATATCATCACTCCCTAATATGTATATCATAATCAAATGATTCATAGAGTGCTCCTCTTTAACCAGCCTAATCGAGAAAAGGATTGAGTAGAACAACGGTTCAATGTGATTTGTAAATGTTAATGTAAACCTTAAGACCTATGATCATATCGAGAACCCAGAACCTGCAAAACCGATCGGATATTTGTTTTTGGTGGGTCATAATTATAAGTTGTTGAACGTTAAGGCTATCGTGTAAATCTACTAGCTCCTAACCTAAGAATCTTTGTAGCTTACCTACCTTTCAATATGGGAATATTGGTTGGGAATTTGGGGGTTCGTTTCAGCTGTGCATGCATAGTTTTCAGATTCTATCATTTTCTCGAGAAAAAAAGAAAAAAGAAACAGAGTTTATAGAATCGCGACTTTTTTTTGGGGATTATCACATAGGATCTTTCTTCGACAAGAGTAGGGTTAGATTTTTGAGGAAGCTCTTATCGACTCTTGACCAGCACGTAGGGTCGTGTCAGTCGGTCAAAGAACTCGCATGCACAACAACAAGTCAACGGTTCGTACTTGTTGATGATCATCACAAGTCTCGAGACAGTGTTCCTTAAAATACACTATTATTATTTTATAAGTACTATGTAAATTACACATACTATATTATAGTCAAGAGCAAGGTCTGGAGCTTGACGAGGTCTTGCGCCGCCCATCCTGCCGTGTAACTCGGCCTGACTCAACAAGAACCTCAATGACGGCTCATGGGGTTCTCTTATTTCGTTAGGCACGAGAAAGAGTTGTGCGGCACATACTTAATGAGTTTTCAGAGTAAGAACAATATAGAGTCTTGTTTTTGTCGGTCACATCAAATAATATCGATATCGAGAGAGAAAAATTACACCAATGTCAAAGTCTTCGACAGTGTAATACGTTGCAGGCGCTGTCAATTAATTTATAATTAATTGTTGTAGTAACGACTTTTTTGCAACTACAAGTCATCGAGAGAGGAAAAAAATACACCGATGTCAGTCACTTTTATCGCAATGCCAAGAGTCGAACAGTAAAAAATGTGGATACAAAAAATTCGTAAACGCATTGTTTTTGTGTTTGACACTAAGAGTTGGTACAAATATTAAATTCTTGGACGTAAACTCTAGTTTAGCCTTGCTATTAAAACCAATATGAATGAAAGTCAACTATAAGAAAAGTTGTAAGATGCTTGGAGTATTGTCAACTACAATTCCGATATATACCTAGACAGAAAGTCAATCATAACAAAAGTTAAAAAGGGCTCGGAACCAATTGATTTCCCTTATTGGGCTCCTAAAGAGTCTATCATGAATCCAAAAGCCCATATATGTTTGAAAAGCCCACTAACAAGGCCCATTCAAAGATGTTACCTTAAGTGAGGAGCTTCACAATCACTCATCAATAGGGGCATGAGCCATCCACGGATCCACCTACTTCTTGTCCTTTATATTTATATCTATGGTTTAATCTAAAGACACCTCTTTTTCCTCCACCACCCATACTTTGTGGGAATATTGGACCCCTTACACTATTCATGGTCACCATTAATCCATTCTTTACTTTGATAGCGATAATATTCTTTAGAATTGAATTTTACAAACAAGTCAAGTCATGAACGATTTATTCGAATCAAGTAATGGGTTGTTCAAATTAAACTATTCTGACATCTTAACTTTGATTTAACTTGGTTACACCCTAACTATAGCAATGTCGGTGAGTTTGGAAGAGGAAGAAAAGTGCTCGAGCCAAGAGGAAAATAGATGTTTTAGTTTAGTTTTTGATGAAAAAATCCAAAGAGGCATGAAAGGCACTGCTTTTAAAACACTATAGGTGCCAGCAATGGTAGGGTATTGATTCCACTTTCTGTTTCATTGTAAAATGTTCTTTTTTTTCTTCTCTTAAGGAATACAAAAGCATGCGATTGGTATATGTGCTTTGGAGGCCCTTTATCTCGTGTTTGATCTAAAGGTAACATCTCAAAACCAGGGGCAATAATTGAGAGAGAATCAGAATAATGACAATGTTACACTTTAGAGAAAGTGTAATGACATAATCATCTAGTAATAATTATGTAATGTTATTGGCCAGAAAGATATTACGGAGTGTGATAATGACTAGATTATTGTGGATTTCGAATTATGTTGAAGTTTTTCATTTCGTCAGGCATACATAATTAAGATTTGCATGGTCGAACAATAAAGATAAATTATGTGAAACGGTTAATTGGGGAAATGTAATACGGAAATATTAATCAGACTGAAGGAAAATTCGAAACGTTTGTTTTTTTGTAAAAAAATAAAAAAGGATATTTCCAATTACATGGAGGATGAGATCAATTATGCAGACAACCACCACATGGAAGGTCAAATAAAAAACAAAGCAAACCCAATGAAAGAAACTAGTAGATGCAAGTAGTTTCTCCATAACTAATACCTAAACCTAACCCTAGACCTCTCACCATCATCGTCATCATTACCTCTTTACCATACATGCATACCATTTACATTACTTATCCTTTTTCTTTTTCTTTTTTATAGTTCACTTTGTTTCCTTTAACTAGTTCCTCTCTCTCTTCATATTCTATTGATCACTTCACTTCCGGTGCTTCATTCATACACTAACTCTCTCTCTCTCTCTCTCTATCGATCAATAAAATTGATGGCATCATCACAATCCCATCAATGCAGCCCTCGGACGCTTCTTCTTCTTCTTCTTCTTCTAGTGTTGTTGAGCACATCTTCTTCAATACTCACTCCCGTAGAAGCTGCTCCGACAACAAAAACGACAACAACTCGTGATGTTCGGAAGCTAGAGGAGACAACATTTGACGTTCCAAGAGCTGAGATCAAGTGCGGAACCTGTCCTTGCGTCAACCCCTGCGACCAACAACTCCCTCCTCCTCCTCCTCCGCCGCAGCCAAAGAACCCACCGTGTGCTACGCCGGTGGAGGTGGCTCCGCCGCCGCCGAGGGTCATATACGGGACGGATGTTCCTCCGGGCAATTTGTACGTGACGGATCCGTATGGAAAATGGGACTACTATTACTCGGACGGAGGATTGGCACGATACGGCGTCGTTTCCATGACACTACTATTTTTCGGAATCGCTTATTTCTTCGTACTTGTATAACATCATAAACTTGTGGCTTCTTATTTGTATGTTCATGGAATTATCCTTGTTGACTTTATTTATTCTTGTGTTCTTAAGGTTAATAGGTGATTACCATCTTAATTGGTTTTCTTATAATATTTTATATTATCATCATGACTTAAACCTTAATCAGTTGATTTAAGCAAGCTTCGATCTTGACCCAAGTATTACCTATTATAGTCTCACCATCACCAAGACCTGGATTAGCATTGGTAAATTGTTTTGTGATCACCTGCCCTTCAAATCCAAGAGCCATAATTTTTTAAAATGAACCTGAACATGGGGCTATAGCTTTGACAAGCAGGACAAAAAAAAGAAATTAAGTCTACACTGCTGTGTAGTAAAAAGTAGAAACTATATATCTAAGCAGCCACATCAGATATATCCAAAATATGGATGACCTCATAGCTAATCGAACATGTGTGTACAAAACAGAGCCAACCCATTAGACCACACATCAAGCATATACTAACCCTCACTGCCCATGGGCTCGAATTTTCTTGTTAGCCTTCTTCTTGTTCTTCCGGTTCTTCCTTTTCCCCAAATTTGGGACAACCCCTGTGAACTGTTGCTGTACCGCAGGTACAAATGCAATGAACGGCTGCTGTTGAACCGGAGGCACGAATTCGGTTGGAGGAATGATCCCAGTAGGGGATACTTCTTGTTTCGGCACTTTGAATTCGTGATGAGGTGGATGTGAAGCTGTTTGTGCCTCTGGAATTGCACTAACAGGCTGACTTGAAGGGGGCACAGAAGCCACTTGAAATACACCGACTTGCTGACTTGGAGTAGGCACAGAAGCGGGTTGAATTGCATTGACTTGTTGGCTCATTACAGAAACGAAAGGGTTTTGAGTTGCACTGACTTGCTGACCTGAAGCAAGCACAGAACCTTCAACCCCTAGATCTTGAGTGGGAAAAATTCCCGAGTCACTTCTTGCTTTTGCATTTACTCCCTCGAGCGCAATGCTATTATGAGCCTGGCTTAACCCTTTTGCCCTATTCAAGGCATCAAACAGTTTGCCTTTAGACTTAATGATCTCAGAAATAACAGTTCCCAAAGCAGGGTCGCCTGCGTTATAAACCAAATTAGTTAAGCATGCACAAAAATAAAGCCTCCAAGTGAGAAAGATGCACATACTTGAGCTTACAAAAAAGCAATACCCATAAGAGAGAGAATAGCAGCACGTGCTGCCAATTGTTCGGCCTCTTTCTTGTTTTTTCCGGGCTCACCAGTATAACCCGTCCCATTGAGTACCACAGTAGATACAAAAACATGAACCGAAGCTTGTGGCTGAACTGTGCTGTAAGTCACCTTTGGCATACCCATTTTGGTTGCAAACTCATTCAGTATAGACTTGCAAAACACAGTATCCTGCCCAAAAAATCTAAACAATGAGAATAATAAAACTAATACATTTTTTGTCAACGACAAATACAAGTACTAATCTAGAATCAAAATCATACATCTCAATAGGGATAAAATGAATATACCCCGCTAATTAGAGAGGAATCCTCTATTGTTATGTCCTGCATAATGCTTTCCATACTGAGTTTTGCAACGTCCTGCTCAGCATGCTTCCTGTGCAGAAATGTATTCACAGAAGTATAAACCCTCCCACCTACTGTCACAGATGATCTGAATCTAGGCGCATGAGGGGGTCCCTCATTCACGGTTCTGTACTCAGGTAGTGGAAGGGAGGATTTTTGCGCATACTCTTGTAACTTGTTCTTGTACATGAGCATTTTTGGAGGTCCTAAACAAAGCAAACAAAATGAAGCACTTCCTAATTAATAAAACCCACTAGCAAAAATTCAGGTCCTAAACAAAGCAATCAAAATGAACCACTTCCTAATTAATAAAACCCACGACCAAAAATTGAGGTCCTAAACAAACAAACAAACAAAATGAACCATTTCCCAATTAACAATAAATCCCCATTTTTTATTTGAATTTAACAGTTTAAATAGACCCTAAAACTCAATATTCTTCAACTTCAAACCCAATTCCATTTCATTTTCTCCAATTACAAAGAACACAATCAAACATAAAACAGAGCAATAGGAAAATGCAGGTACTTACGGTTAGGGTTAGGGTTCAAGGATGACGATGGCAAATCAGTAGCACTCGCGTGTTGCGGAGGCGGAAGCCGCGGGGCAGAAGCGACAGCCGGCGCGAGAGCAGCGTCAGGGACTTGATTTGGTGCCGGCGCCGAAGTAGCAGCAGAAGAAACATCAGCCGGAACCGGAGAAATACTCGGAGCTTCCGGAGGCGTAGGATGAGGGAGGTTTAGGGTTGGATCTACGGTGGGGGAAGAAGCGACGGTTGCAGGGAATAGGATTCCGGTGGCTTCACTTTCCGTCATCGCAGTCTCGATCTTCGTCACTGAGCTCTGAGCTGTAGAAAATGGAGGTTGCAGAACGTGAGATTGAGAGTGAGAGAGAGGGCAAGAACAGGTAGGGCATGGACTGTGCGTAGAAGGAGGAAGGATATTCGAGAAACTTGGTATAGACTGAGCCATGGACTCTTCTTCACCTTCGATTTAGGGTTTTTTTGCCCTTTTGACGCTAATTCGTTACTTCCTTCACTCGAGCAGTCCAATGTATACATAGAAAATTTGAAATGTATAATTCTTTACTATTTAAAGTCAAGTATAGCATAATCGAACCGAAGAGTATAAATATATCTAAGAGAGACTGGGCTGGTTGGCCCAAATTGAAACAGGCCTAGCATCAAAATATTCTAAAATGGGCTGATAAAAAACGTGAGCGGCAGGATTCGAACCTGCGCGGGCAAAGACCACATGATTTCTAGTCCTGCCCGATAACCGCTCCGGCACGCTCACAATTATGAAAGATCTGTGATCTTTATCTTTCCGATCGGAATACTAGGCTTTGTGCCTATTTCCACTATTGAACTGAGTCATGTATATGATGTTAACAAGATGTAATGTTTGTATCGAAATCTAATTCTAACATGATTTACGTCAAACATCTATTTTTAAACACTGTTAGATGGAATGCTTGTTTTAACCAACAAGATTTAATGTTTTACAATGATGAACGTCAGATAATTTTGGGATGACCATTTTAGCCCTGGAACCCGGCCCATCCGGACCCAATGAGAGCCTAATGAAGTGATGGGCTGAGAAGTGGTTAGGTAGAGGCCCAATCTGAGAACATCGGGCCGGGAACGAGCTCAGTATGTCAGATCACCGGTGAAACCGACCCGCTCCGCTAAGCTCAGCCCAAGTGGAGGTTCGAGAGAGAGGGTCAAAGTCGAGCGAAGAGTTCAGCTTCAGGACCTCTCAGGTCTATTGATCATTGATCAAACATCTTGATGATAACATGGACACATCCACGTCGTGATGCTCCACCACCGTGAACGTTGTGGGTCCCACCACAGCCTTCCGTCTGTCTTCATTTCAAGAGCTCTCTTCTTTCTTCTGCCTCCTCTTCCTCGGAAGTCGTAAGATCTGATCTAAAATTGATTCTCTCTCATCATATCTAGAAGTTACCGTTCAACGCAAATAAGAAAATCGGCCCATCACTTCATGAGGTAAACCCACCCATTACTATCCTATCAAAAATATCTGACTTAGATTTCTATAAACTAAAGAGTATAATATATTGATTTTATTACTTAAGAGGAAGTATTCCATAATCGAGCCGGGAAATACAAAGACATACGAGAGAGATTGGGCTAGCTGGACCGAATTAGAATAGGCCTAGCATCAACGAATGCAAATGGGTTGTCAAACTGAGCCGATTGGCCCAAACTTGAACAGGCCTAGCATCAACTAACCGAAATTGGTTGATAAAAAAACGTGAGCGGCAGGATTCGAACCTCCGCGGGCAGAGCCCACATGATTTCTAGTCATGCCCGATAACCACTCCGGCACGCTCACAACGATCCATGATGTTCCGATCGGAATAACAGAGGCTGTGACCCATTTTTCCACCACGGAATTGAGACATGTGTTTATCCGTAGTTCTAAATCTAATCT
>JAYMSW010000865.1:0-19125 GCA_036897725.1 Erodium texanum | reverse complement strand
AACAAGGAGTTGGAATTTTATTTTCAGTCCATGTTCAAGACTCGTTATCCGGCTTGCACGTGAGGGGGAGTGTTAGAGTTTAGTTTATTTCTTGTTACAAGTATTTTCTATTTCTAGTTTCCTATTAGCTTTTCCTAATTCTATATTGTTTAGTATTAATATATTTCCTATTTAGCATAGAGTTAATCCTTATATAAAGGGTTGTTCTCATCGTATTGAAATAAGAATTAATCAAGTTATCATTCAATAATACAACATATTTTAAGAATTCAACATGGTATCAGAGCCAGGTTGATCCTAGGTTAGATTTTAGCGAATTGTTGCTTTGCCCACTCGTTAATATATTAACGAGTGGGCAAGGTGATACTGTTCTTATTTCCCTTTTTTTTCATCACTGTTCATCGAGGTGTTCACCCCGATTACTGTTCACACTGACACAGTTCATTCCGGTTACTGTTCACCCGTCACTGTTCATCCGCCAGCAAACTTGTTGGGCAATGCTTGCTCATCTTTTCTTCTTAGGTTTTTGGTGATTTTCCTAAAAATCACAAATTCTTGGGCGTCCGTAAAATCAACATGGTTGGCACCATCGTTGTGCTTCCTTGAAGATGTTTGCACCGTCGCCATACGACGTACATGCCGCACCATCGTTATACGATGTAGTTGCTTGAAATTTTTTTACATTGTCGCTATGCGACTTACGTGAAATATTTTGCGCCCACGTGATGTATTTGCTCGGAGCTGAATTGTGCATCCGTAAAATTAGGGTATGAGCCAATGGCTCAAGATCGTCTTAGGCTTTTGAAAGCCGTTATTGAGTATTGTCCCATTTGTCACCTCCACCCTATATTTATTTTGAAGCCCATAGGCAGATGTTCATTCCTACTATGGCCCATATGCAAATGTCCAATCCTACTATGGTACACGTGTAGATGTCCAGTCCTAGATGTGAGGGGGAGTGTTTAGTTATTTTTAAAATAAATCTTCGACAACTACAACACAGTGGAGACGCTACAACAAGGAGTTGGAATTTTATTTTCAGTCCATGTTCAAGACTCGTTATCCGGCTTGCACGTGAGGGGGAGTGTTAAAGTTTAGTTTATTTACTGTTACAAGTATTTCCTATTCCTAGTTTCCTATTAGCTTTTCTTAATTCTATGTTGCTTAGTATTAGTATATTTCCTATTTAGTATACAGTTAATCCCTATATAAAGGGATGTCCTCATTGTATTGAAACAAGAAGAGAATCAAGTCATCAATCAATAATACAACATATTTTAAGAATTCAACATCCGTAGGAATAAATGAAAATTACCTGGAACTGCAATGATTTTATCTCTTCCTCTGTGAACAACATTGTTCTAGAATTAGACCGCTCAGCGTTAAGTAAGGTCTGAGCTGTCTCTGTGGCCTTGAGAGCACTTTCAAGCTGCATTGTAATGAAGAGACACTCAAATATAGGAACTGTGGTTTGCATAAATATTGACCTATACATCATTAACCAGATCCAGAAAATAGAAGTATTAATGTAAAAACAGTTATTTTGGATGTATGAAAGAATGTTTTTCAAAATTAACCAGAATTTTGACACCAAGATAGTTGAGAGGGAAAAAAGGTAATACAACAATCGATTGGACAAAAGCATGCCTCCATGTGCGTGCATCAGCAATCGACTTTCAGCAAAGTTATGGAGTTAACATATCAAGGAAATGTCAAGTGGTAGTGCCCCCTTACTTCTACATAAGTAAGGTTGACTCTTACCAACACTTGATACAAAGAAATTGCCGTATAAAAAAAAACATATCAAGGAAATCATAGGCATAAACACAACCCCTAGTTAGAAAAATACACAAAAAAAGGCAGTGGCTCAGGAACTACACCAAAATAATGCACTAAATATTACTACATTATGTAGAATTTGGTATGTAAGAAAATCCAATGAACACCTGAATATAAAATAGAAATGATGGTTCCGTTATCAAAAGTAGAAAAGTTAAGGGAAAACCAACCTGTGTTTGTAAGCGCAGCTTCTCCTGTTTCAACAAAGAAATCTCTGTTTCTGCCTGTTGAAGAGAAAGTATACATTAGTACTGTTGAAGCTTCCCACGTTAAAAGAATATGGACTTCATGATATCAGAGCTTGGTTTGGTATGTGTGTAAACCATTTGTGCTTCATCCTCATTCATATAATCTTGGTCTACGTGTGAGCCCCCTTGTGTTGTTCGGCATGCACGAGAGGGAGAGTGATGAAGTGTCCCACATTAAAAAAAAATGTGGATTTCGTGACCACTTACATTAAGTTGTATATACTAGTTGGGACTTGGGCGCTCCACCTAATAGCTTAAACTTTTGGGTTGTTGGAGTATCATCCGCATATATTGAGAAAGAACAATGTTAATGATGCTTACTATTTCCTTGGATCGACGGAGATAATTAATCACATTTTGTAAGCCAGAATCAGAAGGCCCATCAGCACTGGTGCTTGGAGAAGAAACTCTAGAAGAACTATGATCCTTCTCAGCCAATTGGATGTGCAAAGCTTCAAGTCGGCTGTGAAGGATTTTGTTCTGCAGAATGAAAGTGAAGGTAAGAATTTTTTTCTGCTGAAAGATAATATTTGTGCTAAAATAGAATGACAAGCCATTGAAAATAAGGCAACACCTATTGTAATTAGAAATTGGATAAAAATCACACAATACTAAGAACAAATCTAAAACCATTTTAATTACAGCCAACCAAAACAGAAGAGCTGACACACATATCAATACAAAAATATAAAAGAAAAATGGATCCACATCATCAACATTAACTTAGAAATAAAAGTAAAATATGGGAATATATTTTCTTTAGTTACATGATCAGAAAGGATTTCACACGACAAACATTCATATTGCACAACAATTTTGTCAGGAATAGAAAAACCGGCAAACGTGCAACTTGGCATAAAACAAGAATATTGTTGGGAGCCTTCGAAACTATTCTAAACTGAAAAGGAATCCATTAGATATGAGTTCCACGAAGAATTAAAAAAAAGATCTCAAGAGAAGCAATCCAATTGAAACACACTACAACTGGCACAGTTTGGACTTGCTTGGTCTTGCACCAAAAGAAGAACTTCACTATTATATAGAACTCAGCTAAATAATTTGCTATCTGAGTCAAATTAGACTCACAATTCTGCAGAAATAGTACCATAAATTAAATTACTGCCATGGTAAGAACCTGTTCATTAATTTCTGTGCACTTCTTCTCGGCTGCATTCTTCAAATCTTCCAGCATAGTTTTCTCTATGTTCCACTTAGCCTTCAACTCATCCTGAAGTACGTCACAGAACAAAACAATCTATAAACATTTGTCTAAAATCAGGGAAGTAATGGAAATTGAATACACAAAAGGTTACCTCCTAATAAGCAATACATAAGAATAAACTTGATTTCTTTGCATTGTTTGCTAAATCTACTTATCCATTGTCCAAAAAATTAAAAATGTTTTCTGATGAGTATGGTTCTCGACAGAAAATTTGCAAACATAAGAAATTTAAAATAAAATAAAAAAGATAAATCTAAGGAAAATAGTTTCAGCAACACACAACTGACGGGATAATGGCCGTCCCAACACATGCTTACATTCAGGTTCTTGTGAAGGACGACATATTTAAAGACCCTCGGGGAAGTAATGGATGGAATAACAAACTTCCAATTCAGAATGACCAGACTTATAATCTATGTACTTCCAACCAAAAAAATAAATAGAAAAGCTACGGGAGAGGAAAAATAAAAAGGAGAGTAAATTATGTAAATGAAGTTACATTTTCAGCTTTTAGGGTATCTGCCAGTTTCCTCAACTTAGAAGCTTCCTGTTGCAGTGATGCTGAAGCTTGAGATATTTTTGTCAATTCTTGAATTGTCTCGGACTGCTGGATAACCTGTCTTTCATAATTTGCTTGAGAAGAACGCCATCTCTCATGTTCCTTCTGCAAATCATCTTTCAGTGCTGAAATTTGAAGCTCCATTGCTTCCATTTTGGATCTATATGAATTTACAATAAATTAGAAAGAAAAAATGCTAAATAAATAGTCACACAACATAGGCAGTATGGATCCTACATTTTAACATCATTTTCTTGCTTAAGAGTTGTAATTTCATCTAAGGCGGAAGTAAGCGCCTCATTCTTTCCAGAGGCAGCAGATATAACTTCCTCCGATTTCATGCTACATTCATGTTCAAGTTGAGTAACCCTCTCTCTGAGTGAAAGAAGTTCGGCCTCCAATGATTTCTTTAGTTTGTCAGCCTAAAAAATAGAGGGGAGAGCAGATAAGTAGAAATTTTAATGAAATTACATCAATACATAAACAGGAGGCAGATAACTATAAAAGGTACCTCAATCTTGAAGTTTTCATGAGCTGATTCTATCTGCTTCAATGCAGCTTCATTCACCTGTGCTATATCTTTATACTGCAAAGTAACATGAAACTGATCTCAATATTCTACTGAGAAAAAAAATAATAAACACTTGAAGGGGCAGCTACAAAACCTGCAGCATGTGATACTTGTTAGCCTGTGCTTCCTCTCTCCACTTCTCCACTTCCTTCTTTGCAGCTTGCAGTTTTTCAACCACCTAAATATATTCAAGCAAAACATAATTTAACATCAGGCACAAGCTTCACTAACGCATAGATTGTGTTTATTTTTCACTGGACATTTCAGACAAATACATGCATCACATATGATTGACTTCATTCACATACGGCTGTGGATGTGATTTGGATATGGTAGTTGAATCCAGAGGGAATAAACTGCAAAATTTCCAAATTCACCAATCCATGAGGACTTGTTCTTGGAGTCCCACACTGAAAAGATGTGGATCATATCACATCTTAATAGACTATCTTGAGGTCTCCATCTATAACTTATAATAGGTGAGTGGCACTTGCATGGTATCAGGGTTTGGTGATCACGGGCCCAACGGCCCATCTATTGGTCCCACGTGCAGAGTCCCGCATACTGTGGATACTCTCAAGCCGGCATGCACACAAGGAAGGGTAAAAGGGGGAGAGTCGATTTATCACAAAAAGAGATCATAGACAGAGTCCCACATCAGAAAAAAATGTGATCCTACCATGCTTAATGAACTATCTTGGGCCCTCCACCTATAAGCCTGAGCTTTTAGGTGGGTTGCAATTTAACACTTTTATGGTAGTTGTATTCAACAATGGGAATATACAGCAAGCATTCCCTTCATGTATGCTTTCTGCAGATAGCAATGGCATATTGCCCTAGGGAAATACAAAAAAGCAGATGCCAATGCCAAGTTAGATAGTAGAGATACTCGTCGAGACCAAATATTTAAAGCAAAGTGTGAAGCATGTGAAATGCACCTCATTTGTTGAGAAAGGAGATGATTCAGTGCCACTATCAACCTCAACAACCTGAACAATTACAACAAAATTGTAAACCAACGATGTGAAAAAAAAATGCATAAAACATCCATGAATACCATTAAAACTTAGTCCAGCATTCTTTAGCATGCCACAACACTCTTTTTTTCCTTAGTCAATGTACCAATTTCAACTTAACAGACAGTTTGGCTTGCCATAGAAGCACTCAAAGAGACTAGATCAAACTACTGCATTTATACATAACTGTATTTTGTTTAAGAAAATAGCAATACAACAGAAAAGTGTTGGACCAAGTGGTAAAGAGCTTGTGTTGTGTATCTGCAAGCCATGTCATAGGTTCAAACCTTGGTACATGCCACATACAATTGCCTTAGAAAAATAAAGGATGTTAGAAACTGAAGCAACAAAAGTTGCTTAAAACAATAAGATGATACCAAGTTGAATCTAACTTAAACACAGAATCAACAATAGTCACAATTATCTCAAGACCTTGACAAATTCATCTTCATGCTGGCAAATGACAACTTACCCAGATATATCAGTAGGAGAGACTACAATCAAAGAAGCTATTGAATATAATTTAAGACACCATTAAGTATTTAGCTATCATGTCTATCAACACTGAGAGTACAAGCAAAAAGGTAGGAAGTTCCACACAACTATCATAACAGAACTTGAGACTATATGCTACACCTCAAGATAAAAACTAGATTCGGTACCTTTAAATCTGCAGATTTGAACTTCTCCAAATCGGACAGTCTGGCCTGAGAATCAATACAAGGCAAAAAGGCATAGTTAAATAATTAATTAACCACATGTAGAGATAATATATGAATGATAATCATCTCGACAAGAGACTGAGAAATATGGCATTGAATTCACAGTAGGTTGCACCTCAGCAACACCAGCCCGAGTCTCAGCAGCTGCAACAGCTTGCGAGGCTTTAGACAATTCGTTTCCCATTTCTTCCACTTGTCTCATTGCATTTTTTAATGTCTCTTCACGGTCAAGAGTGAGGTTTCGAGCATTGTCTCGTTCTTCCTGGAGCTCTTTCTTAGCCTCAGCCCATTCCCTCTGCAAAATTAGCATAGTTTCAATAAATTCCCATTGTTTCTTCAGGTAAGGCAATATTAAGTGAAACTTCTATGTGGAATTAAAACCAACATCTAGCCATCATCAAGATCTATTGAAGTTTCTCTAGTTATTTATAAGGTTGTCCTCTGAAAGTATAAATGTACTCGTACTGCTTCCTATAGGACATTGAAATTTAATTTTAGAAAGGTAGAACATTGATACAAAATTATGAATTCTAGTATATCTTTGTAAGACCCTACATGCAAAGGGATGATATGTTCTTCCTTACAATAGTATGATGCCAATAAACATTATAAGAAAACCAGATACAATGAATTGAAAACCCCATAAGTGAAGTTCGTAGCAAACATTTCTAATAAAAATATTGGACTAATTGTGAAATTGCCAGTATACCAACCACTAAATTAATGAAAATTAGAAATTACATAACTTATTTCCAGTACAAGAAATCTACAATACGTCAAAATATATAATTCTAATATGGTTACAAACATATGTCATATTTGTAACAAACCATCCAAAGTAATATCAGCTAACTTAAGAGACCCCACCTCAATCCGCTTCACATACTCATCTTGTTTTCTCCTTTCCACGACTCTTGCCTCCTATAAAGCAAATAAAAAAAGACGTTATCCAACAAATTACAAAAATACTAGTATAATTATCAGCCCTAATATTGGCAATTTAACAAGCATATATTACCTCACGAACTTCCTCAGTGCTCTGAATGGTGTCAAGACTAGCCTGCAGACGGTGGACTCTCTCAGACAAACTACGAACTTCTTCACAAGCTCTTTTTTCAGCATTTGACAACATTTCTTTTTCGTGCTTATGAACTGTTACCTACAGAATAACATTGTGTAGCTCCAGTGAAATTCTAAATAGAGAACAATGAAGACATTGCAAACATATTCAGGAGATGAAAGGACAGATCTTTCAGCAGCATGATGAGATTCATAATACAGTTTCTACCTCCATAGTTAACTTCCGGGACAGCTCCTCAGCTGCTTGAAGAGATTCTGAACTTTCACGCAGCTTCCGTTGGTATTCAATAACCAACTTTGAGAATTCCACATTTCTTGCTAACACACCATTGACTTCATTTCTCTGTTATATTATACATCACACTGAATCAAATACACAACAACTTCACTACTATATAGAAAAGCCACTTTAGGACAAGGAAGCTCACCTGATGTTCAAATTCTTTCATGAAGCTATGAAGTCTGTCTCTAGCAAAAGTCGCTTCCAAAGACAACTTGTCACGCTCAGCCCGTATTGCAGTAATCTCACTCCTGCAAAAGAAGATTAATTAATTAATTAAAAAGCGGCAACATGATGCAACAATACAAAACCAACAACTAAGCCCTTCCCAGACATATAAAATCACCAACCATAAACTATATAAAAAAAAAATGATAAATTGAATATAAGTGCAAAGATTAAGCTGCAAAGTACTACTAAAACTCAAGCATATTACAAATGATGATCAAAGCCAAACCACCACCACCGCAACTGTTGTACTAGAATTCGAGCATATTTCATACTACAGGTACCTTCTATTCCCAAATGCAGAAATGCCATTCTATCAAGCACTACTAGGACATTTCATGCAAGACAACACAAAGTATCAAGACCAAAATGCATTCATGTATGACGAGATAGATTCAGATCGAGCATGGGGAAATAGAACCAAGATCATGTATAAATTATATGTGGTACAAATAGCTACAAAACCACAGCCGTTTTTCAAAATCAGAATCACACCACATCAATCAACAAAGTCGGATTGTTAACCTAACATCAATGAAAAGAAAATAATGGCGAAAGGCACACCAACTTCAGCAATTCAAGCATCAGGTATGTGTCTGGTGCAGGAGTTCCTTCTAAGTTGCTTTTTCTGCTACAATAAAATGACTGTTCACAGAATTAGGGCTTTATTTAGTTATTCATAGCTTCAGTAAGTATGATACTTCCAATTGTATCTCCAACTACTTGCTTTAGGGGTTAATTATCTCAAGTTGAAGTCAAACAGATATCCCAGGTTTGATACAAAACAATGAGCCTACAAAATCAAACACAAATCCATTACAAAATCTTAACTCGATCGAGAGAGAGAGAGAGAGAGAGGCATCCAATATTTCAGAAAAGCAGGTATAATATGGAACTTCTACAAATAAAATGAAATAACATGTTTTGACTTTCTTGGAGAACGAGCATAGACTAATCAGTACCTAGATTTTGCCAAATCTTCTTCAAGACACCTCACTCGTTCAGTGGCCTGTTCTTGCAATTTCTTAGTAGCGGCCTGCATTGCACATTTACATATATTAGCATGGCAATAATGACAATTTGCACAAATTGCTCTCCATCAATCAAACCTGAGAACTCTCAAGAAGAAGCCTGAAGTCCATTCTTCCATCCTCTGAAACTGCTGAAAAATCAGTGAAAACAACATTGAAATTTATTCTCTTAAGCAAACAGTGAATTTAACATTTAATAGCTCGACAAATGTTTTTGTCCACCATTAACCACTCATGGGGTTAAGTACTCACTCAAACTGTACATGCAACCTAAATACTATTAAATTGGTCTGTTATCACTTTTTGGTCCATGACACACATCAGTGAAACAGAACCAAATATATAATCACTTGGACACCAGATTGGCATTACTAAACAAAATGCCTAATTTCTATTTGTAACATTACATCCTATGTAAACTAAACTGTACAAGCATTGTGATAGAAATAGAATATCCAAAAATATACTGTCAGTTCACTAATAAAATCAAGCTCCTGTATATTTAAATTTTTAAAGCAACAAACAAGCCAAGTGGTGATAGGATGTCCAAAAAGTATTTAGTTACATATAAGCATTTATCCTGTATCGTATTATTTATTAGTTTCAATTACATATTATTTGACAAAGATATTCTACCAGTTTCTCAAGTACTATAACTGTACCAATCAAACCAGAAAACATTAGGATGGTAATCTGATAGTAGGCACGGTTGCAAACCATATCCATTAAATAGGATATTAAATAGGCTAATGAAAAGGTGGTAAGTTCTCATTCCCAATCTAAAGGTTAGGGCTTCTAACTATGCAACAAAATATTTGATGGTACCCCAAAGGCCATTATCAAGGAATACAGCTGCTGAGTTTACGCACATTAACGGTCCTTTAGTTAATCTTTTGATATCACGTTTCAGTAGAATCCATTTATAAAACCAAAAAACACATCACCCTTGTCTACTGGGTTAGACACTAAGGGTTGTCTATTACGTAAATGTGTAAAAATACCAAGTGTACAAAATAGAACCTGGAGCTGTCTCTGATGAATGGGGATAAGATGAATTAAGTTTGTGTTCCTCTTCATATAACCTTTTGTACATAGCAACCTATGCAGGAAGACAAAAAAAACAGACGAAGAAAAATTATAAACTACAGATGAAACTAATAGACAAACTCTGATGTGCCACTTCAGCACCTCTGGTCCCCAGGCCAAGTAAATCACCTTCAAAGTCTATGAACATTAATCCTAGAGAAACGCACATCGGGACACACTGAATATCCCAATGAATTTTGCTAGATGATGAATCTAACCAACACCAACTTTGTTTGGGAAATGGCTTGGTTGTTGTATAGACAAAATTATTGCCAGTTATTTTGTAAAATAATGGAATGCAAACAAGTGAAGAGGAACATAAAAGGCTTACAGAAGTATGTAGTGACTCAAGCATGCGCCCTTGCTCCTCAGCTCTTTGCAACACTGCAGAAACTTTGGATGCAGCCTCATCCGTTTGTGTTTTAAGCTCAATTTCAAACTTCTCCTGCAATTCCATGAGCAAACCAATATTTTAAACATTTTCAAATGCAAAAAAAATACAGGACTATATCTCTTGAACAGCAACCAAAAACTAGACATGAAAGTCTGCTGCACCACCTTGAGTTCAATCTCCCTTTCTTCAATCTGCTCAGAAAGATTGCGTACAAGGCTCCTGAGCTGCACATTCTGCTCAACTAACCCACTTATATCCTTAAAGGTCAACTGTTAAGACAACCGAAAAAAAAAATGTTACTCCCTTAAGTGTAATGCTCAAAACTAACAAACAGACATGGATACCATGGAAGATAAAAACGTACTAGGCGTTCTGAAATAACCTCTTCGGCATCAGATTTTACATTCATTTCAACAGTAGCAATAAGTTTATTATGATCATCATAAGCACCTCCAACAGAGCCACAGCGAAGTTGTATGTCACGGCATTCCTTGAGAAGAATTGTCACCTAAAACATTTTTAAAAAGTTCATCACAGGTGTAAAAGTTGACACAAGAAATTATTACCAAAGGATACAGATGCCAATATCAAATCCACATGCATGCTGAAACTTTTCAGGCCACTAATAAAATGACAGCACACAGAAAATAATATCATGTGTCATTAACACCGTCATTCCATAATTTACAGTAAAAAATGAAGGAATCCCATTTTATATATTAAAAGGCTACTGATTGGAGATATTTCGCTTAATCATTACCTGCCGCTGGAGGTCATCAATCTCTTTATGAGCCAAGGTATAGTCACGTTCCTGCCTCTTCAAATCAGTCTGAAAAGAAAACGAATGAGTACAGAACACAAAGTAGCATTGCATAGCAGTGCAGTGCAGAAAGAAAGAATGCAATGAACCTTTAATGCCTGGATAGTTTTCTCCAAATCTGCATGTTCAGAAACAGATTGCTGCAACTTTTGTTCAATGACAGAGTATGCCTCGATCATTCTCTCATGCTCCACTGCATGGACATAAAATAATACACCAATGAAGGGTACATGTTAAGGAATAACCCGGGATTAATAGACCGATGCAAGCTAGCAAGCTTTCAGTTGCTTGCGGAGAAAACAAATACAAGTCAACTTCACTGACTATTAGATAATCCTACCCAAATAAACAAATGATAAAACTGGCTCATGGAATGTTTTCTGTTCATAATGGCATTAGTTTCAATGACTGGTTTAAATTCCATTTTTCTTAAGTTACTTTGCTAGATGATCAGTGAACACATCAAAAAAATATAGTTCATAATGTATATCACTTTAAAATGCAGTTCTGTGTATTTCATCGTTACAATTATCTAAAAATAGTAGACAATTGGATTCTCAGGTTATTTCAGATCTAATGTGTAATAAATCTGGTGAATAACATTACATTTACAGCATAGAAAAACTAGAATTTATGGACAAAATAAATACACATCAGTGCAAGCATAATTCATGACATTGTTTTTAAGGACTTGAGGCTAATTATGTATAAATTTTAGCATTTTGCAACATGTGACTACTTTTGGAAAATTGCACTCGAGACTCTGAACTAATTTAGGTTCAGTGTGTTCCACCTCTCCGTCCGTGCAGGTGTATTAGACAGAAATAAGAAGTATAATAGTTGAGCACATACCTCTTTCATCCAAAATGATTTCTGCTTTCTGCTCCAATTCATAAAGGACCTAAAAAGTAAACAAAAAGTGGTTTAAGCATTGTCCAAACAATAAATAAAAGAAAGAAAGAAATCAGAAAAGGGACACTGTAGAAAATCAATCGAGTAAATGGCCTATTTAAATGTGTAAAAGAATTGTCTTCAGCCTAAATGTAGGAAAATTTCACAATGAACGATAATGCAAGTAAGCATACCCGCTGCAATATCGCTTCAGATTCCTTTTTTCCCAACTGCTCATGTCGAAAAGCATCAATAGCTTCTTGGTATTTGGCATACATTTTAGTCAGCTGGAGAGATGGTACACGTTGAGCATACCGAATTGAAGTGATAGGAAATTAATGTGAAACAAGTGAAGGACAAAAAAATATCTTACACTCCAACCATCACGCAGAAGGGAAGCTGCAAGAGCTGTTCCTGAAACACCATCTGGAATCTTGGGTGCAGTTATTCGGTTATCCTCACCCACATCATTACTTTGAAATGAACTCCTCCATCTGAAATATTATAACCAGTAAATAGAATGACATTAATCAAGATCAGAAAGACAATTACGAGCTAAAACAGTAAAACCATGATATCATACTGGCAGAAATTTTTCCAATTCCCACTAAACTCGAATTACATTCAACATTAATGAGATCTATTGATGTGTATGTACACCATTTTTTGACACTTAATTACACATACCATGAAGGGTAGAAGAAAATCATCAAACGAGCAAAATTAAAAGTACAGTTTTACAATAACAATCGCACTAAGTAAGACAAAATAATAGAACAATATTTATAAACTGGAGGGGGAATGATACGAAATATGCTATGCATTAAGACATGAATAAAGAATAGAGACAACACACATGAATTATCAATAGCTTCCTTATATCCACAATTTAATATCTATTGATGACTCTTTCATTATCGCTTCTATGAACAGAATCTTCATTTAGCACTAACCAAAAAGACCCACTGAATCATGTTTCTACATAAATATAGCCAAGTGCCGAAATCATCAGGTAGCAAATAAGTTCTTAGACAAACAAATTGATCGGCACCCCCTGTAACATACAACAAGTAATAGATATACAAGATTCTTCAAATCATTTCCGCACTAGAAGAACTACATCAAGCAAGGATCAAGCTCAACCTGAATATTCAGGGACACCACATCATGGATATATGAGCATCAAACACGAAATCAAGTAACTTATTTTTGTGAAGGAGAACATAAAAATGATTTTGAACATAAAAATGATTTTGAAGAAAAATAAGTTTGACATACATTTCCCCAGTGATACTGCTTAGTGGAGCTAGACTAAGCTCATTTGCTTTCCTACTAGATTCAAGTTCAGCCTCACACTTCTCAAGTTGCTGCTTCAAATCAGCAGCCTCCTACAGTTGCCACAAACAAACTTGTAAGTAATAGATAGTTATTAAAAACTAATGAATCCAAATCATAACGTAACATGGAGATTGTCATAGAGCACAACAATTGAATCTCCCTATTTACCAAAAAAAAAACATGGCACAGTGTCAAGCCAGAAAGAGAAAACACATATGAATGAAAATAAGGAATTCCTCCATATATCAAAGAAAGTAAACCAACACAGACAAGTTCGGTTATGCTCTTCACAACTCAGTATCACATAGATAGTAGAAAATTAAGTTCAAGAACTTTCCTGGCAGGAATGAGACTGAAACCTTAAAAACAGTTCCCTTCACCCAAACGGGCCAAACCACCACCAAAGAGAAAATTTTGAATTGAATTCAACTACCATTAAAGAGATACATCTTAAACCCACTATATTTAAAGAACAAGGTTCAAGTTCTAATATTTAGATCACTTATATAGTCAACCAAATCTTCTAAGAACAGTGTCTATGTATACTATCCACCAGGTTTGAACAGTTAGCAATAAAGCCGTACAATATGTGAAAAGGAACTAACTACTAAGACACTGTAACTTATAAGTACCATAAGGAGGAATAAAAGAAATTAATGATGTGTATCTTGAGCCCGATAAACTAACATTTATTCTGTTATCCTATCAGTGGATGACATGCCTAGCCTACATAAGCAAATAACAGAAAACACACCTTCTCAATGTGTTTCCTTGCACATACTTCTTTTTCAAAATTTTCTTTATGATCATTCTCAACCTGAAACAAATGTGTCTGCAACAAAAACAGTAAAACAATAACATTTAAACACATAAATAATATACAATCATCCGAAAAGTTGGAATACAACAAATTATAAAAATCTCACTTCTAAAGCCTTGACCACACCCTCAAGCTCTCTTGCCTTCCTGGACCATTCCTCAGAACTCTCTTTATATAACTCAGCAAGCTTGTTCACCTACATAGTTCAAAAAAAGAATCATAAATATTATTTTTTTTAAAAGGTACTTAATTTTCCGTTCATGAACTCTAATCATTGAGTTGCCATTTGCAAATTAAAAGCACTATGCACAGAAACTTCTCAATATAACTCACTGTTAAGAGTTCGGCTGAAAGTCGCTCTTCGTTGGCAGCACTGACATCTTTGGATGAGCTTAATTCCTTCACACATTGAAACAATAAAATGTCCATACGGAAATTATAACCAATGAAAAGGCAAGGAAGTGTGAAGTTTGGACGGTCCACTAGTATATACAAGTATATCAAACCTCTTGCATTGATATCAATTTTGTTTCTAGCTCCTTCACTTTTTCCTTGTTCCACTTTAAAGAGTTGGAAGATTCACTAAATTGTCTCTCAACCTATAAAAATGAAAGGTAAAGTGACTGATTTACTATGTTAAAGGATGCAAAGCAACAAGCATAAATGTAACAGTAACTCTAGTGGAAAAATAAAGAAAATAAATTCTTTTGTAATGCTTACCTCAGCAAGTTTGGTTGACATATCTGCCTCAAGATTAGCATGAGTACTACGCAATTCAATGAGAACATTCACCTTGGATGTTAATTCCTCATTGAGCCAGACATTATGCCTTTCGATAAGCTCTTTCTCCTGCAGACACCCAAATTTTATACATTGTGCATCACGCATCATAGGACTGAACAAATCAGTCTTAGGGGTTCAGTTCCAGTATATTTGTTGTTCTTCTCTTATAATCTTGTGAGTCCTATTTTTATTCTACTGATCACAATAGCATAAGATAGCATTGCCAACCAAACATCATTACCTACCAGAAAGGGTCTTGAATCCCAATAATACTTAGATTGAGTTCCGTGACAACCACACAGTTCTAATATATCAATATGTTGGCAAACAATGAACACATTCTTATCATCAATTTCAAAAACAAACAAAAAATCTGAGAACAAATTCCGAATCAAGATTACACTGGAGACTATTTGTGCACTATATCTCCAAAATAGTTTTATGGATTTACATCACGAAAGCGTGTGCGGTTTGATGGAAAACAAACTATATAGGAGGTATGACATAAAATTCATGACGTGGTAGACTACGGGAATGACTAATTGAACTGACTTGTAAAAGACGAGTAGAAGAAGCCTGCGAACGTGCTAACTCCGCCCCAATCTCACTAAGGCGGGCTTCCTTCTTTGCAGCATTTTCAGTCAAGCTGACCTGCAAATTTACCGTAAAAGAATTGATAATACACACAGTTAGATCTCAAATGATTAACAACTTTTAACAATCAATTTATAAATTATAAGCACCAAGAATATCCAGTGCCCCGTCTTATGTTTCTCAGTTGGGTTGTGTTTGTATCATTCTTTTCACGGGAACAGCACTCACATCAACCCTTGTGGGTGAAATAGAAGAGGCATGCATTCTTATTTTCATTTTCATCCCCATCCTATCCCATTTCATTTACTCGATAAAAGGGGAACAAGATGCTCATTCTCGAATGGATAAATGCCTTTAAACACAAATAATTGCCTCCGTTTCCATAAAAAGTAATCCCCAAACACAACCTACCAGTATTGAATCATTAAGAACATAATATAAGTAGTTTAACAGTTATGGGTGCTTTGAACTCTTAAATATGGAAACCAAAATGGCTACTAACAATCTTATCAAGGTAACTCTTGATTGTAGCATTCTTCTCACTGATCTCCGAATCCTTGTTCTCCACCAACTCCATCAACTGTCTCTTAGACTTGTGCAACTCTGAAACCTCTGTGGTAAGCCGCTCCACTTCACCATCCTTCCCAATCTGCAAAAAATGGAACAAAATCGAATTCAAACAACAACGCAGAATAAGTATTTAAAAACAAAAATGTAGTTCGAATTCAAGCAAGATCTTACTGATTGCAAATGTAGTTGGTGTTTGTGGGATTGGATTTGAGCGAGATCAGAGGCGTGCTGGTCGAGGGAAGACTGAAGCTGCGCGTTCCGGGACTCGAGAGCCGAGAACTCCTCTGATAGGGAGAGGAACTTCTGTTCGAGGAGAGAGCAAGTTTGCTCGGCGGTGATGGCGGCGGCGTCGGCCTGACCCCTGACTGTGTCGAGCTCCTTGTAGAGCCCTCTGATGAACGAATCCGCCTTCTCCGCCACCAGAGCGGCGTCGCCGGAGCACTGCGAGAACTCCTCGTCCGATAGGAACAGAGGCATCTTTCTCCGGTACCCTAATCACCGATCAACCGGAGAGACGATTCAGAGTCCGGGAACAGAATTTGAATGTGACGATGTGAAATGTTTGCTTTTTATGATTAAGAGAAGAACAAAAGACCTATATTGGTTTTGGTTATTGCGCGCGTGTGTGTGTGTGGTGTGACGGGCGAGACCGGGCCTAGCTCGCTTCTGCTAACGGGCCCATGTTTGTAATTGACTCCAACCCAAGCCCGTTTACTTGAGCCTCAAATCATGGTAGAGTTGATAAAAAAAAAAAAAAAAAGCGTCAATGTTTTTTTCATCTATTCGACGTTAAAAAGCGACTCCCTATGTTTTCGCTGACAAAAAAAAATCGTGTTAACCTTACTTCAAGATATTGACGTTACCATGATCATCATACAATACAAAATTCCAAGTATATTGCCAATATAATTTTTCTAAGTTTAGGACCTTCAGATGATGGACCTAAATTGTAATGTCTATCTTATATATTTACACATGTTTCAATAAATTATGTTAACAGGTTTTGATTTAACGTGACTAAATATTAGAAGGAGATATAACAGCAAGTCCATCCATCCGCCTCGAGAGAGTGTTAGGGAGGTAGCATTAACGTCGATGTCGAGTGAAAAAATTAGGACGTTAATATTAACTTGACACCATTTTTTTATAGGCCGTGGACTTCTTGTGTGAGATTAACTTTATCAAACCAATCAGTGGATAAATACAAATACTCCTGCTTTGTCTGAAAACTCTCCTCTCTCTATCATCAGTGCTATCATTGCTCGCCCAGAAAGTATAACTGACATGACAGACCTTAACACTAATATCACCGATGGCGCTGCTCTAAACCATCAGACAAATTTGATGCATAGCATAGTGCATTATTGCGTCTTAATATTCACGTATTATTAAAAAAGAATGTAATAAACTATGATTTGGGTTCCAGATACTTCTTGAATCACCCATTGACGAGAAAGTCAAGCTCGATATTAAACGAATCTTTTATATTCTCTATGAAGAAACAAGGACGTTCTCTAGAAGTCCAGAAATTTCCAGAACAGTCCCTTCCATTTCCATCAACTAGTAATATAAATAACCTCTGCAACCTATTTATCACTCATGATTGACACAGTTTCGCAAACAAACAACAAGCTTAGCACAACTCGAACAGAGCAATGACGTCACTGCTTTCCGACCACCTCCGAAACCTATTTTTCGACCCACTCCGAGTATCGTCCCTGTTCCAAACCTGGGACCCAGACTCCGACTACACCACCCAGATGGACTGGAAAGAGACGCGTGACGCTCACGTTTTCGAGATCGAGCTCCCGGGGCTCACGAAACAGGACGTGAGGCTCCGATTCCACCGAACCGAGCGCGTGCTCGAAGTGACCGCCGATTCGCCCGAAAAGGAGGGGACCGAGGACGAGAAGGTGACGTGGCACTGCAGGGAGAGAGCGGGCGGCGGATCCAGGTTCTCGAAGAAGTTCCGGTTGCCGGAAAATGTGAAGGCGGAGGAGATCAAGGCTTCGATGATTGACGGAATGTTGACGGTAACGGTGCCGAAGGACGAGGAGACGACGAAGAGGAAGCACAAGGCGAAGAAGGTGGAGATCGTGGATGAAGGAGAGGAACGTGGTGTGGGTCCCAAGGGGCTTGGCCGTTTCGTTTGCTGCAAGGCTTGAGATCATGATCGAGACATTGTTGGTTGGCAATAACATCGTTGATTTGGTTTCTGTTTGATTTTGGTGAGTTTAAGGTTCTTAATCGTAATGTTTAGTCAAATTGTATAGTTATGGGTTGGTTTTGATGAGTTCAAGTGTAACGTTTATGTTTGTAAAAATTGTTGTGAATGGTAAATACAAAATTGGTCAATTACATATGCTTCTCAATTGCAATAGAAGTTGTTAGGTAAATTACACAAAACTTTACAATATTCCAAAATAAACAGAAAAAAACTCAATATTTGGTCGGTATGCTACAATTATTTGTCATGAAAATAATATGTTGGGTTGTTCTGTAGTTTATTAATTTAAAAGTTAATCGACTAATAATCGATTAACTAGTTGATTCGCTGAGCAAGTCTATTAGGCATTCCAACTCAAACTCAGAAGACCGACCAACCAAGTGACCGTCTCCTAGTCAACTCAACCAAGAAATCCCAAATTTTGGCCCGAATCGCCTAGTTCAACCTCCGGCGTTGGAGGTGGTCTTAACCCAGAGCCAAGAGCATGCAATTAATAAACTCAATACGGGAGCGATCTAATGTTGGTGTATATAGTTATGAAATTTATCATGTTACTTCCATCAAACATTTCTGAGTGTTTTGTTATTCTTATTAGGTTCTTACGTATATACATACAATTTATATCTTCTAACATGTAAAACAATTTGATGTTATATTGATTCATTAAACACTATTGGCATAATAGACCTCGTGTTGTAAAATAAAGTAAAACAAGAATATGGAACACAAGACAAGAATGCAATTTGTCTTCGTTCTAGTATGGTACAAAGAAGATCAATACAAACAAGTATTGAATAATCTTTGAT
>JAYMSW010000864.1:0-19129 GCA_036897725.1 Erodium texanum | reverse complement strand
CCCACTCTTCTGTCTCAACTTGATGGTGTAAAATTTGGATGTAAGAGACGATTGTGTGGACTTGGGGACCAAATCAGTTTGTGTAAATCTCTCGCCAAGCAACCGTCCATCAAAGGTTGCAAGCCAAGAGGTGTCAAACATGTCATCTTATGACATAGCAGAATTGAACACTTGGACCAATTATAGTTTGATCAAAACCTTATGATATATCTTATATAAGAGACTTAATTTCTTACACTATAAGATAATTAACGTTATTTTCATAACTAAACACTCAAAATAATGGAATATCATATTCAACTTTATGTTTTTGTTTTTGATAATTATGTTTATGGGAAATAGACGGTCTACGGTTAAAAATAAACTCAGAAAATATATTAAAATATAACTCCAACAAACGATCAAAACAAACAAGTATTTAAAAATTAATCAATAATAATAATCATGCGCGTTGATATTCCCTAGTTAGATAAATAATAAAATAAATATCTAATAGGTGAGGGGCGTGAATCACCTGCAGAATAGTCCGGACAGGAAGCCGACGGTCTTGAATCTCTCTCCCAAAGCCCCACGCCGGTGATCCTGATAGCGGCGGCGAGGCTATGGATCACACCTCATCGTTGGAGTCTAGGGGACATGTCAAGATTAACAAGTCCACATCTTTCCCTCAAAGGCTTACAAGGTAGAAGACAGGCGTTTGACTTGCCACTCAAGCCATAGCCGAGGACGGCCCAGCAGGGCCCGAGCCCTTTCTCCTCTCGGCCTCACATCTTATCTCTCTATTTATAGACACATATCATGTGTATAAGAACCTCAGTCTTTAGCTTAAGCTTCAACGGGAAGTAGAGCTCAGCCCTCAATTTTGTCCTCCATATGTATACTCTTTTTGGCCGTATTTATCGTTGTTTTATTTTCGCTATTGTTATTATCATTGAGAACCGGCCCTGATTTAGTGTAGGAGCCAGACCATAGGAGCAGACCATTGTTTCTTGTTGTCTTTATTCTTTGGTTATTTTCCACCTAATTAACTCCAATTTCAGTGACAGAATGAACTTGTCTTCTTCGCTAGCACAATCAGGCTAAATGATACTATCAATGTCTTATAACTATACAAGAAAAAAAACTGTCATTTTATAATGGAATAACCATATAAACCAATGATAAACCTAACCTTGTTTTGCAAAACCTAAAAGTGAACTACTGAGTTTGTAAAAAAACACCGTTCATGTACTACAAATATCTGCAAACTAACTAACACTGTTAGTTTTTTTATGAAATGACCATTTTACCTCGTCCTTGATTTAAGGGTAGGGTTTTAGGGTTGTTTCGGGGGAGAGAGTAGTTTTAGGGTTCACATTTAGGGAGAAGGTACTATAGGATTCGTTATTTAGAGTTTTAACAGGTTATGGTTTACTTTCGGAAAAAGGGTATTTTAAGGATTTCAAAAAATATTTGTCTGAAAACTGTCAAATTTAACGGATTGCAAATGGAAAAATTCTTCACCGGTACATTTTACTGACCACCTAAAACGACCGATTCTTCTTGTACATATTTGTTTCGCCACTGTTACTTTTTGCAATTAACCTTTTTATAATCAATAAAAATTATTAATTAGCGAAAAATTACACAATAGTTTAAAAGAATTGAGAATTGTGTTGTAAAAGAAGTAAGTTTAGTTGGGAAAGTCGGGGAGTCGGGGAGTCCGATCATTCGCACTATAACCTCATCCATACGGACAAGAAGTACCATATGTTTCGTGCACTTAGTTCCTTTCAATGGTATCACTCACATTTGTTTCTAACACAGGTGTCAGTATATATACTATATGTGTATCAGTAAATCCTCAAAATCACTTGTCTCTTGAGATACGGAAGGCAGCCCAAAATGCTAAACAGTGTTTCAGCTTCTGTTGGCTTTCAAAGGTTAGTCTCAGCTCAATATTATTATTGTTGTTGTTAAAGTAGTTCTATAACCGCTAATCAACTACTCTATAACCTCACAATATGTCTGTTCCAAGCAGTTGAGATCTCAAAGGAACTCTATGTATAACCTCACAACATATGTCTCTATAGGACCATTAATGTTGAATATTTTTGGTAAGATTACTTAATGTGAACATCTATTGTAACACTGTGTAAACATGCATTCCAAACACCACAAAAAAAAAATTCAAACATTAACTGGCTTATCAGCCCCTATGATTTTTGGGTGCCAAATAATCACTCATGACGTGTTTGAATCTTTTGCAAAAAAATATATATAAATTAATACAATTATTTCATAAAATAATTAACCATACTTTGATAAAGAATACTTTTTATATTAAAATAACTAAATATTTATAGATAACTTAATAATCTATTTAGAATTATTTTATAAATGAAATGAGTAATTTTAAAAATTATATATTTTTAACTTAAAAAACCAAATCATTACAATTTATAATTATTAATTCACCATTGGGAAAAAAGGATTATAATTGAACATGTGTAGATCTGAAATTTTTTTTTGATGAATTACAATCTATATATTCAGATATAAATAAGGAAATATTCACGAAAAAAAATATTACACAACAATGAACAATCTAATCAACTTGAGTTGTATCATTTTGTTTGAAATTGGGTTTAAAATAATATGTAACTCTTAATTATATGAGTATCATATATATTCCAAGTTAAAAACTATCAACTTCTTGTTATGAGCACAAAGTACCTCATAATCATATGAGAGGAATCTTGTCACATGCATACACTATCACCACTCCAGGGTTGTTATTTGGTTGACATATATAATTTGAGTATGTCACTCAAGTTCTCTATTTAGTCAACTAATAAATTATATGTAGCTCAGTGAAACTAAATGCTTTTTCATTCCCTTACAATCCATGCAGGGCTGTATCTAGGGGCGGGTAAAGAGGGCGACTGCCCATGGCCCTAGATACTATATCTATATTAGTAAATAAAAATTTATTTTTCAAAATATTTTGTGGTATCAAAAATCGATTTAATTAACAATTTTTGTTTAACTCTCACTTCAGAGTCCCATAAACATTAAACCCATGTTAGTATAGCAAAAAAAAACATAATATTTTTTATATTAGGAAATAAAAATTGATTTAGACGAGAATTTTTATTAACTTCGACTTGATAATTTGACAAGTTCGAATTTACATATAAATAATCTTCTTTCAATTAGTATTCGCATCTAAATTTCTCATCAACTTCGCATCTTTCTTATGTTATTTTCTCATCCTTTTTTTTGAAACTTTGATCCGTGAATTGTGATTGATACACTAAGAAGTCAATTATTATTGACAACCAATTAAACTATAATCTGCTAGGTAATTTCACTTCTTTCTTTTTTTTCTTTGTAAATTTGTTCATTTATAGAAAAAAAATTTGTGATTAAAATTATTCGATTTTGTGAATTTAATGATTTTTTTATGCATAATTAAATTTTGTTTTTAAATCGGACTAATATTTACTTTAATTACTTATAAATCATATTATTATTAAATAATCGTACATAAAGTCATATTATTATTGTTGTTATACTATAATTAAGAAATTTACTTTTGTTATTATGTTTTAATTTTTTATTTCCAGTTTCGTTATTTCGAATGGATTTCTGATTCATATGGATATTTTAGGTAATGTGCTTGTAGGCTTGCCAATTTGTACCAGAAAATTGAGCCTTATCTAATAATATTTTACTACTGAGCAACATTGAGTAATATCATTGTGTACTTTTTATTTTTTTTATATAACGTTTTTCGGAACCTTAATATATACATTTGCTCCGGACCACCAAATATTCAGAAATAAGCGTGAATCCATATATACATGACAACATTAAAACTCATGATTGCTTTTAAAAAAAACTCATGATCTTTTCAATAAATTATATATGTAATGCTTCAAACATTTATGGTATTAAATTGCTATGTTTTTAGTCTCTGGAATTTAAGTCTCGTATATTAAAAAAAAAATTATCTTCAAAAGGGTTTTCCCCATTGTGGATCATCTTTATTTAATTTGGATGAAAACGAGGGCCGCACAAGAAAAAAAAAAAAAACATTTCTTCCATCTCAAAAAGTCTTCTTATTTTTGATATTTGATATCTCAAAACAATATTCTATTTTTGATTAACAGGTTTGTTAGATATGAATTATTAATAGCATTTTTATTTTGAGACTTTTTATACTCTGGAATATCACATAATTAAGATGACGTAGACATGCAATTAGTGGGATAGGAACCTTTGTTTTTAAAATAAATGTCATATATAATACATCAATTATGAAAATACACATATAAGTTGGGGTAAGGATTGTTTAACCTCTTTGAGGGTAGAGGATCCACCCACGTAGTCTCCTGTATTACTATTTGTTAGCTTAGTTTTGAGTAACGAGTTGGAGATTCTCCCATCAGGATGGAAGAGAACTTGAGTGTTCTTTCTCTTCTTTTTGTTTTATTCTCTTCGGTTTCTTCTCCCTTATCTATTTCCCTGCTCTATTTTTTGCTGTATTTAATTTTGTTTGTGGTGTGTGACTCCTATCCTAGGAACCACCTATTTTCTCGTTTAATATATTTCTTTCTTCCTGATAAAAAAAATACAAGACAATAATATTACAAACTTTAGATTCAGTCAGATTTGACTGAATACAACTTGCATACCACTAAACAACCATATTAGATCAGACAACATAATAAATACGTACCCGAATCAGACGTAGTTTACAAATAACACTTTATTATCCCATCAAAATACAAACCCTGATGACCAAGGGAAAAACAATACCTTATTTTGTGACAGAAGGAATACCATAGTTTGTACATTCCAAAACAAGTGTCATATATTTGATTTCAGACAAAAACTTAAGGTTATGAATATGATCATACAAGAACATTGATCATAGTACAGGTATAAATCACTTTCTAAAAAAGAAAATACATTTATTTCGAGGAAATAGGACACCTGTTGGAGAAGAAAAAAAGTGATTACCAACCTTATTTGTTTAGCCTTATGGAACAGAATTGTCATTTAAGTTCCTTCCACCCTTAAAGTACTAAGAAACTTACTTCTTCTCCATGATTATTACAGCACATTCTCTTTTCCCATAACAACACTATGCACCCTCCTCGATGTGAAGTGCCAAACAATGGGGACATCTCCGTTCGACACACATTATACACATATGTTAGTGTTCTTGGTCGCCGGATTTGTTCACGTTATGGCCTCCATGGCTGGCCCGAATTCGCCTTCTCTTCACTCGAGTTCCTCCCAAATCATCGATGACACCGGATTATTAGCCGGAGGGCTGGCATCAGCATCACTCGTTTTGATCTTCGTTCCGGTTCTCGGGTGGTTTGCGTTTGGTTTGTGGACCGTTTGGCTGATAAGGGTAGCATTTCGATGGCGTGTACATCTGCATAAATTGTACTATGATGCATCTATTGCGGTTCTTACTAAATTGGGTATTCTTATGGGTCGTCGTATGATGGAGGAACACAATGATTTGCCGTATAGAGATCATTGAACCTGATCCAAATAATGTATATATGGACTGGATTTCATAAGCGGAATTCTATGTTTACATTAATCTGAGCCAATAAATATTTAAATCATGTGTACATATATTCAAGTCAATGTCATAACTTATCAGGGTTAACCCAGTGGTTAAGATTAAATCTTAATAGGGATAATAATGTATTGTTTGAGTTATTTGCAGTTGTTTGTCTTATGTTATCTCATGTGTGTGTCTTAGTGTGATGTCTGGTCTGATCTAGTTGTTAAGCGATACACGAGCTATGCTCATTCAGTGTCGACGACGGCAAAAATTGTTGTTACTACCAAGTTTGGAGTCTGTAATATCTTACCTGACACGATCAATATTTCAATATGTATATCTTCATGATTGATATATAATATATGTAAAAAAATTTTTTTTTTAAAAGTCAATGTTATTTTCTTTTTTAGTCCGTTAGTTCGGGTGCATGAAATTCAATCCTTAGTATTTCAACCAAATAAGTATTAGGACATATCTAATGCACTTGTTATGCTACCTAAAAAGTTAATGTAATAAAGAGAAACAAAAAAAAACATTGGAATACTTCTTACATTGGTATGCATCCGATCAAAAAATCACTTTCTAAGTTATGATCTATATAGATCACTCTTTTCGTTAACTAATGTAGGGAGCAAAATTGGAGATGTTGAAAATTTGCTTGAATCATCATTTGTAACATTGGTACGACGCAATGAAATGCTTCTTGCTGCCCATTGATCCGTCATGGTCTCCTACCACGATGACGCTCATCCTCTACCAAGCCCGATCCACCATGATTCTAGTGTGCTTGAACTAATGTGAGAAATCAATAGGTTGATGATAGATGAAGACATGGAATTAAGACGGCTTACACGGCCATGATTACCGTCAATATCCCATGCACCGCAGCGCACAGTGGAGCTGCAATAAACGATATTGATTCCCAATTGTTGGATCCTGATCATCATCGTCGTCCACGTGGATCTTGGACTAAGTCCATAACTCTCGCTAAAAGACTTAGAAACAAGTCACAGCTTCTGTAAGCTGTAACTTGTGAAACAAGTCACAGCTTCTGTAAGCTGTGACTTGTGTAAGTGCTCTAGTCCTTCCTCTATAGACAGACATATATATGATGAATTTAATTAAATTTATTGACAATGGCAAGGAGCAGTTTGGCTTATGGTTATGTCCTCGTGTATATTCTTTGCTGTTGTTATTATCATTATTTTATTTTCGCCGTTGTTATTATCACTAGTCCTAGAAAGTCCCGTAGTTTCTTGGCATTCTTGTTGTATTGGAGGGAACGAGAGAATGGGTTCCTTATATTTTGTTTCACATTAAATCTTAACTTCTTGGTGAATTGAAATAAATATGAAATTTAAAGTGTTCAATTGATACATTTTAAAGTACCAGATGCACGTATTGGAGCTTACCAATGTAAAGATTAATGAGTCTTTTTTTACATCTATATATAATTGAGGTTCTAAGTCCAAATTTTAGTATACGACTGAAAAAAATGAGCTTGTAAGATTGTAAATAAGCAGTTTTGTTTATGAGATTGCAGTCCTCTTTTTTCTTGATTGGGTCTTGCTCCGTTGGGTTGCTATTAGCCATGTTTCTTTTTAATTGAAATTACATGTTCCTCCTTAGTAAAATTGTTTTGCTGCTGATAAGAAAATGAGCAAGTGGTCTAAACAACGTGTACATATGGATTTGATGTTGTTCTCGTTAGACTCTTCCCAATTTGTAGTATTTTGTAGTGAAATAAAATACAATACACATATTTCAATTTAGTATTTGCTTGTAGTTCAAACAAATACAATGCATTACAATCTTATAAAAATGATCAAAGCAAGTATCCAACCTTTCACTGCTTCATCTCGAGATCCTAAATTTGGGCGTATTTGATCTCGCCTAACTAGAATCTTTCCAATCCTCTATACTATTGGTGATTTGGTGTGACCAAAGGTTCTAAAAGCGATTGAATTTTGAACCCTCGGTCCATGAAACAATCAAAGCGACCGTCTAGCTCCAATAGCTTCTCTAGCTCTAGGTTCCCTTCGTCCAGGACCTTACTAGAGAACCCTTCAAGCAATTGGTGTAACCATTGGTGTGTATTCAGCTAACGATGTAGCATTCACAAATGCTAAGAGCCATTGTGTGAAGATGATTTCGGTCTGGTTGTGGTATGAGAAGTGAAAGAGATGATAGGGAAAAAGAAAATGAGCGAGTAGATTATATAGTTGATTTTAGTGTGAAAAGGGTTGGTTTCACACGGTTGAAATTTTGATGGTTTCCATTCAGATCTTATTCCATACTATGTTAGTTGGTTCTGATGATATTATTGATAAGTCGCATTTGTCCAATCCAAATACGCAAGGTTGCATCACATCTCATACGATATCACACCAACCAAATATAATCAAACAATGTCGCAAGAATAGAGATAGCCGTGTAAAAGAGGGATAATTTTACAATGAGAGAAATAATATTTCTAAAAAAAGTAAAATCGCATTTTCGAAAAACATGAAAGATAAACACAGTTCTTAAAAATGGATAATTTTTGGAATACAAACCAAAGAATGTACATCATTAGACATAGTTTGTCATTTTTTCCTTAAAATGATCACTTAGACTGCACTTTGAGTTGTCCAAGTTTGTGAACATGTTGCTTAGATGAATAAGTAGGAAGAGGAACAAAACGAGTATATAGATATATAGTGGTGCTAATTAGGGATATACAGGGACAATAACGCTTAGAGAAATTGCTAGAGGAGAGAAAAAGCACTCCAATTATCAAGCAAGTGGAAGCTTGGATCCTGAGAGGCATCCCAAAAATCCTCACTGATACTGGAAATCCGACTCAAAAAATAGTTATATCCGAAATATTCTGTTTCCTCCTGTCGAGCAAACTCATAGAGCTGAGTTAGTTGGTAGTCCAAGTTGGTCGATCCTTGAAGAGGAGCGTTCAGCATGCCGGATCTATCCATCATCATTTTTTTGGTTCTGAATTGACCATCTGTTTCATCTAGTATTATTGACCTCAATTCGTCATCAGTAAAGAAGTTAGAAGTACAAGGTTGGATCACAATCCTGAGGGCATATTTCTGCAGCACAGGAACGCAAACGCCAAATGATTCCCACCATTTACCTATGTCAACCAACATAAATTAATGTAGAAGCATTGTTAACAATGCAAGTATAGAAAAGTTGTATTAAAAGAGGTCCAACTGAAGGTGTTGGAAGATAGATTATTGATTGAGGTTACTCATACCTGGATGAAATGTTTTTAACTTGTCAAGAGCTGATGAAGTGAGTATGTTTGAATCCTTGGAACAGTAATCATTAAATTCCGCCCTGAATTGTTTCTTGTTGCTGCCTTCAACCAAATCATCAAAAAAAGAGGACCATATGTGGTCTATCCTGTTCTCCTCCAAGTTTAGTTTCAGCATATAAGCGGGATCAAATAAGGCTGCAGCTTCATGCATGGGACCTATTATACCACTATACATTTCGTCATAATCATAGTTAATGCTTGATATCATCTTGTGCTCTTCAATCTTGTTCTTGGCCCTTTCCATGGCTTGGTACAAGTATCCTATGGTTCCACCATTGCAAGCAACTAAACACAAAGCTTCTAATAAAGGTTGTAGAACTTCTACTAGCAGTTTCACACACTCCCAAAAGTCTTCACAATGAATAGCCAAATCGACAAACCTTGCATATTTTATCTCACTGCTCTGTTCTGACAGTCTAGAAGAGCTGGATGCAGTACATACTTGTGAGGCTTGCAGTGCATCTTGAGCTGCCAAAACTGATTTGAGCCTCAAAAAGAGTGTCACCAAATAAGCCAAGGCTTCTGAAGTCATCACCATGCTATCTCTCATTACAATTTTCGAAGAAGAAATATCTGATTCCTTACCTTTCTGCTCTCTTCCTAGTGTCACATTGACAGAGTTGTTATTGGTGATGTATAAGAAAATCATAGTAGCACATGCTGACACCTTGTGACTAGAATTTGTTGTCCAACAAATGATGTTCGCGATCATGTTGAAAGCACAATTAGCAGTACATACCCGGGGATAATGAGAAAACACTTCCTTCCATATTTTTGCCAAGTAGGGGTCATCATCATCACACATATATTGTACAATGTGGTTAGGCTCCAAAGATTTAACAGTGGAAGATAACTTGTCTTTAAAAAATTCATCAGTAAAAGGACTTTCATCCGCATATTGAAATCTAGCCTTGAACAATAGTCCTTTCGATGTCCATAGGTAGATTATCATGCCAGTATGTCGGACTATGTTTGCTATGAGCATACAACCAGTTTGAACCAAACACTCCTCCACATCTATAGTGTACTCCTCAACTCGTTTAACAAGTGCAGTATCATAGTCAATATAAACGAGGAATTGTTCCCGAACTTAACTACAGATTCGACAAACTCCTTAAATGATGGTGTTTCCACCACATCAAATGGAATATTGTTAAGGAGCAAGAATTTAGCAAGGTTCACAACCACTAAAGATTGATCATCTTGTTTAGCATGACGATTATTACTACTGATTTTAACTCGCCTGTCTGTTTTCAAATTCTTCATCTTTTTGAGATCACGGATAGACTCTGTCGCGGCCAAACTTACATCTGCAGGTACTTTGGTGCATGATTTAATGTCACCATCTGTTTCCTTAGACAGATGGAACTTGATTCTGGTAGCACCCCCAGAAAATTCATCTCCGCAAAATTTACACACGAATCCGCCTCCTATCTTCTTTTCCTTTGGCTGGTCCGCGTACACCCAGAACGGGTCTTTGGCTCTGACCATAATTTCAAAATCTACTGTACTATTTTTTTTTATTATCTATCCTAATCAATTAAAACACAACGGAAATTATTTCTTCGATTAGCAATGATGCAAGAAACCAATTTTGAAATGCACATCACATATATACATGTACATAGCAAAACAAATATATAGCGAACAAGCAATTGATAACATCTCCAACTCCCAGTCCCTCTCTTTTTTGACCTCTCCCAACCTCATAATCAATATAAAGAGAATACTTGGGCATTTTGCAAATCCATTGGATTCAGAGCTCAAGGAGACGGACCGCAGATCACAACAAAAACCATTAAAAATGAGCATGACCATCCTTCTTGGGAGATCATCCTCATTTTAGAGAATTTTGTTGAACGATAGTAAAAGACACGAAAATGAGCAGCAGAACTCCAGGCGTCACGACCAACACTATCATTTGTTATTACTAGATCCATGACAAAGTGGCACAATATAAAGTATAATTATGAAAAGCAAGTTATTTTTATTAAGTGAGAGGCGACCATTTGTATAGTAGATAGGTAAGTAAATATATAACTATAATTAATATAGAACTCGAGAGATAATGATTAACAAATCCTATAATTGCTCCTATTGACTGCAAAAAAAAAGAAGGAGATTAGTTCTTGGTCTCAACACAATATAACTAAACTCAAGAACCGAGATTGGACAAATGAAAAACACACAGCACCAATCACAAGAATAGCACAAAGTTTCGAGCAATCAATTGCATAAATTTGGCAAAAAAGATCAAGAGTGCAAAAAACGAACAAAACAAAATAAAATATAGGATTGATTGATTGATAAGGGAGAGAGGGAATACCAGAGAGTTCCTGAACTTGATGAAGAACCTTTTCTGCGTTTGGTTAGACAGAATACGCGTGCTGCCTTGCTGGTATGTGTCGGTGACGAACAGAGTATGTTGAGTCCTATTATATTTTCACTGATAAAGAAAAAACAGAGTACGTTGACCAAGTAAGGATAGTGTTAAAGAGTATAAAATATGATTAAGCTTGTAACTATCAATTTGAATTTTATATGTTTATTATTCCTGTTTGTCCTCAATGGATATTTTATTAAAAAAACTTAACTTTTCAAGTTTGGATTAATATTTAGCTAATTATAAATATATTATTTGTAATATAATTACAATGTATTGTAAGAACAAATATGAGCCTTTAACTTCTAAAATCTAGACCTTTTTCTTCTACTGTTCTTACTTTATGTACTAATCGTTAGGAATGTTCACCGGTCGGTTAACCAGATCGGTAGTACCTTATCCGGGCCGGGACGGTGGTACTGGTGTGTCCCTTTCTCGAGCCGTAACCGGGCCGACAGTCATCAGTTCAATCGGTTTTTTTACCAGTCGATTGCTGGCCGGTGTCTGCTAATAACCAGTCTAGGCCGGCCTCCTTAGGCCCTTTAGTCAGGCCTCTATGTGAGTCGAAATTGAGGTCTAAAACTATATTTTTGAATTTCCAATTCTTACCATTATGATAACCTTTTATAGATCAACAACTAAACCTCTATTTCCTAAATTGAATTTCCGATTCTTACCACTCAACTTCTGGAGTCACTTGGAAACTTAATTATCTAATTTCAAGTTCTAGAACTATTCCTATTTCAGTTTCGATGACCGCACATAAGCACGATGGACCGACCCATAATTACTAGTAGGCTGAATTGGCCCTCTGATGATGTAAGCATAGTCTCAGACTACAATGTCCAAAAATTTACCAGTAGTTGCTGATCACAAATCAAGTACCATTGGTCTGCATCATCTCCCATGAACTCTCGAAGTGGCTTCCCAAATCAGTGATCATGACATTTCTTTTTATATAAATAATCATTAAATGTTTTACTCAAAGTTCCTATATGAGTTATCGCTATTTTTAATTAACTGTGACCCATATTTTGCTAATGAATCTCTCTCTTGTAAAACAATCTCGTTGGGTCTATTGACTGTTTCATCAATTGTGACCTATATCTAAGAGCCCAAATAACCCTGAAGCCCACTTTTAGATGCCGCCCTGGCCGGGTTAACCGACGATAAGGCAACGTTGTAACCGTAACCAGACCGGTCTTTACCGATTTGCGATATCTCATGACTGCACCAGACCAATGGCCGGCGAAACACCCTACAGACAGCTCGGTGTTAACCGGTTACGACTGGTACGCCGGTTATGACCAAACTATGAGCACGCCTAAAGAAGAGCTTTTTTTAGAACAGACCACTAATAATTTATTAGTATAAGAGTCAAAGATGCATGGGTTTCATAAATAGTAAGGCTATGAATATCTTGAATATTAGATTTGTTTAGTTTAATCTTGATGTAAACATTTCTATTATAATACCGAACTTCCACGTTTAGTTGATTTGGCAATAACGACCTAACTAATCTAATTTTGAACACTTGTGGCTTAAACTTAATTGTTTTATACACTTTAATTAATTGTAATTAATATTAAATCGCTAGCCAAAAGGTCGAGTTGAAACGGACCAATAATTGGGTTTCAGTTTTGTCCATTTACGTTAGTTATCAGTATCACTGTTATATATACAAAGATCCCACTCAAACGATGACGTTTCGCGACTGAGATTTGCCAACTTCCCTCAAATTAATTTCTTTTAAAATTTATTTAATGTGTCCTAGTCAGCAAAAGAAGATCCACGTGTCAAACTAACTACTATCCGACATGCTCGCTTTAAACGACACGTGCCGCACCTGATGAGCCCACAGATACTCTATATAGCGCCTCGGCTCTTCCTCCTCCTACACAGAGCCGTGACCAACAACTCCCGATTTTCTCTCTGAACATTCTCTATATTACGGTTTTGTCCCTTGTCTTCATCAAATCGAGACCCTTACCTTCTGTTTGGCTAAATTTTCCCGGGAAAATGAAGGAAACCGCAGAGAACCCGCTACACCTGAAATCTCTGAACCACATATCGCTCGTCTGCAGATCGGTGGAGGAATCGATTAATTTCTACCAGAACGTCCTCGGGTTCGTCCCGATTCGGAGGCCCGGATCGTTCGATTTCGACGGAGCTTGGTAATTTTGTTGGAATTTATAACCTCTGTTCTTCAAAATTCTTCAAAACGAATCTACTCTGTTTTTTTTTCTTCAAAACGCTTGTTGTTGAAATGTTTTGCAGGCTGTTTGGATACGGGATCGGGGTACACCTGTTGGAGTCTGAGGATCCTGAGAACATGCCCAAGAAATCGGAGATCAATCCCAAGGATAATCATATTTCTTTTCAGGTAATTTCTATAACATGAACCATCTATATGCTAGTTTGTTCTTTTGAGGAAGCTTTGTTTGGCAACTGGGAAAATTTTAGGAATGCAATTTTTTTTTTCATTCATAGAAATAAAGTAATCCTCTACGGAAAGTCTAGGAAATGGCGTAACCAAATTGATTTTTTTCTTTTTCTTTTATACGTATGATTAGAAGAGGACGATGCAATTCATAGCATTGCTAAATTAAGACAATTTATAGATCACTATGAATCTCCAACACATGGATCATGACATATAGCTGTACTCGTCTGGGCAACAATATCTGTTACCCAATTTAACATATCAGTTCACTTTGCATATATGACACACGGATCATAACAGGAGGTGGCAAAATCAAGTTCCATATATGTAATCACTCATTTGGCATCCCTTTATATGACTCACTCATCCTTATACATAGCTTGTACTTTAATCGTTCTGATATAGAACAAAAACTAATGGAGACGAACCAATGACGAATTTTAAAATAGAGTTATATATATGTTGGATTATATTTGTACAAGTAAAAAGTCAACTGATTAGGTTGATGTGCCTTATGTTTGAACATGAATGATTTTTTGTATATGGGCAGTGTGAGAGCATGGGTGCGGTGGAGAAGAAGCTGAAGGAGATGGGGATCAAGCACGTGCGAGCAGTCGTGGAAGAAGGCGGGATCCAAGTGGATCAACTGTTCTTCCACGACCCAGACGGGTTCATGATCGAGATCTGCAACTGCGACAACCTGCCAGTGATCCCACTGGCGGGACAGATCGTTCGAGCGTGCTCGAGGGTCAACCTGCAGAGGCTGCAGCAGGAGCAATTGCAGCAGGTGGTGCACCAGTAAAGGAGAGGGACAAGATAGATTGCCTTAATAAAACACTTACCAAAAACAACATTAGCTTTGTTTTTTTGTGTGTGTGATTGTATTTGTTGTGTGTAAGGATTGATGAGTCCTTTCTGTTTTGTTGTTTCAGTCCTATTTTTTGGTGTCCTTTTTTTTTTTTTTTTTGTAATAAAGAGACATAGCTGAGGAAATGTTCCAAATGAGAGATGGCTATTTGGCTATCTTTGATGGAGTCTCATTTCCGGATGTTGTCTTGTTCTTCTATAGTTGTTATGTAAATGTGATATTTTGCATTGTGTGGTATAATATTATTAGCTTGAGAACTAAAATTCGATCTGAAATAATAGAATAAGATTCAACTGGAAATTGGATGCATTTGAAAGAAGAAAAAAAAACTCAAGTATGATATAGCTTGCATATTATTGAATGAGTGAGTACTTGATTGAATGTAACAATGAATTGAGAGGAAGTCATAACAGACTTAATTATATAGAGAGCTCAAGTCATCACCAGATACACTGCAGCAAATCATTAGATAAACGAATATTACCAAAACTTATTAACATTCTTAATCACTAGATCGTGTGATTAATAATGTTTTGTTTTAGTGACTCATAAAAACTTGTTTCCTCGTAGAAACCTTCATGGATAAACAAGGTCATTTGAGACTAAGTAATTATGTTCCAGCATCGCTATCATTACCAGAACTTATTAGTCTTGTAGTTAAGCACTTAAATTATAGTTTTAAAGGTCAAGATTTGAATCCTACGATATTTATTACCCACCGAATGTAATATTTTCCAATACTACACAATATTTTATTTAAACAAAAGCCACTTTGGTAGGGAATACATTACATTTAGCACACGTAACACACACTAACACACCTTTTATTTAAGGCAAGACTGCTACAGTTTAACACGTAACAAGCCTTTTATTTAAGTTGCAACTTCAAGAACGAGACCGTACGATGACGAGTACCTAGCCAATGGGAGCAAACACAACGTTATAATCCTCGAAAACAGTATAAGTTCCTTTGTAAATCCCATCAACCATTTTGAAACTAACTTTACTCCCATCAGCAAGAGTATTGGTCTGAGTGTACGAGAACGGAACATTCCACAACCTCTCCCTCCCTCTCGCCTGCACCGTCGCTTTCGTCGCCGCCGGAACCGTCACCTTGTAAGCCTTCTCTATCAAAGTCTGCGTACCGGCCTCACCTATCCCCCAAACGAGGTCGCCGGTAAACAAAGCCGGCATCTCTATCTTCCCGTTGACCTCCACCGGCATCGGACTCCAAATGTCAACGTGGACCCCGGATTTCAACGACCCGTTAGCGGTGGAGTCCCAGACATGATTCACGGCCTCGCCGTGGAAAGACAACTTCGCTTCCATCTCCTTGGCCACGTTGTTGGTGTTGGTAACGTCTTTGGAGGACATAACCACGAGCTGCGGGGATGGGAATCTGACGTCGGAGATGTAGATGTCGGTTAGCTCTACTTTGATGTGCCGTGAAGTGACACGGTCAACGACCTCGAGCTGGGACAGTTTAGTAATTGTAGCATCGGCGGCGCTGAGGGCGATTATTGCCTCGCCGGTGGTTGCGTCCTTGGAGCTTATGCTCTTGCAGTAATCGTTGTTCTCCAATTTTTTTAAGGCAATCACATTACCTGTTAAGATTGTAACCCCGCACAAAGTAAAATAAGAATAGGTTAAAGAAATATCCGATTAACGAGTTTTTTTGTTTTGTGACGTGACGTGAATTTACGAGTTAAATTTAGATAATTATTCTGTATTATATATGCGCTTTTTACACCTAATTTTCAACTTATGATTTGATGTAAGTTTTTTTAAAAAAAAAACTATTTTTGATGTAAGTTTAAATTTATGAGTTAGTTTCATGTAACTATTAGGTATTACACATTTTTTTTTCTTCACATAATTGTTTTCAACTTTAAAACATTATTTATGGCCATATAAATTAAAGAAATGGAAGATAGCTATTTTTCCCCTCCAAAAATCCTTTTCATTGTGATCTAACAAAATATCATTCTTTTTAATCTTTTAAGGTGTCTTTTGACAACCATTTTGTTAAGTCTAATGAAAATTTTCTAGTAGTTATGAGATTCTGTATAATATTATGGTCAAGAGCATCCTAACAAAGAAAGGCTACCTGCATTTTTTTTGTATGTTTCAAAATTATAAACAATCATATGCAAAAAACGTGTAATACAACATAATATAATTAACTTTAAATTTACGAATAAAATCTTTTAGTGTCACAAAATCTTATTTGATATAAGTTACTAGTTTTAAAAAATCTACATTACCTTGAACCCGTGTGGGAGAAAACATGATGTTTTTGTTAGTAACATCATTGTCGGAAGTATCAGCCAAGATCCAGCTGCTCGTGGTCCGAGTCCAGAATTTATCATAATAGTCGGACTTAAGTGAGATGTTCCCGTCGCCGGAGGCGAAGATTTCTTGACCGACGGTAGGGTCAGCAAGGTCGTCGGCTACGAACTGAAGATACTTGGTCATGTCGTGATTCGCCGGACTTGCACTGAGGTACTTGCCCTCCGGGCCGCCTTTGAAAGCCACGTTCTTGGGCAGTATCACCAACGAGCTCCAATCTACGACGGAACAAACATCGGACATATCTTGACTCGGAGATTCCGAGGATAGATAAAGACAAGCATCTTTAACTTGGCCGGGATCGTTCACCATGCCAACGTACTTTCCGACATTGACATGCATGAACCGGACAGAACTTGAATCGCCGTCCACGTAGGATGGCCGGAACAAAGTGCACGACAGCTTGGTTTGGTCCTCCTCCGGATCGTCGGAATCGGCTAGCAGCCAGTTTTCGTGCTCGGACGAGGAGGCACAATATTTGTTGTTGTAACAGCTTCGGAGGTGTACGAGGTTTTTGTCGGTTTCCGACACCTCGACTTGGAATTTTGTGTACGGACTCAAAACTCCGTCACCGGAGAATCAGAGAAACCCATGTAAGTCTCCGGATTGTTGCACGAATTGCATGAACTTGTTGTTGTACTTCGACCGGAGCACCACATATTTGGGTAGTGTAGCCATTCTTGATTTTTGATCTCTTTGTTTTTTTGGTTGTGGGTTCTTTAGCTCGAATTGTTATGGAATTTATAGGGACTTATTTGAAGTTAATTACTTTCACGTTTTTTTGTGGTATTTACTGTGTGACATTTTTATATTGCTTCCACTGTAATTATTGTTAATTAAATATATTAAAATGTTGTTATGGTATTTATAGGGACTAAATGGGGATATTAGAAGTTAATTACTTTCACTTTTTTATGGTTTTTTTTTTGTTGTGTGACATTTTTATATTGCTTCCACTGTAATTATTGTTAATTAGATATATTAAAATTGACTAAAAGCCATAATTACCTTCTTTAAATGCTTTAACCTTTTGGTTTGATTGATCAATTTATCCTATTATAATCTTAACCTTATCCCAATTCTATGCGAGTTAACCACGGACCACATAATGTTTTACTGTTGAGTGATTAAATTATTAACACACTGTGGCATGTTTTATTAATTGAGCTCTATTTTTCCGTTGGGCCTAGTGATGGGTTAGGATCAATGGTAGGATGTATACACTGTACTGCACGGCCATAACAAAAAGCCGTCTTACATTTCTAGGTTCATATTCTATTTCGTTAGGACACAATTTTCACAATCATTTTTTTTTTCTCTATATCAAGTTATAAGATCAAATATTAGATCATTGATTGTTCATCAGTAAATGCAAAATTCACTATATGTAACTATGTTCGTCATATTGTTTCTGAAAGAAATGGTATCAAAATCAACATCAATAACTGAATCAAATTTGTACTTGGATTCTTATTTTTGTGATCCATAATCAAATTCACAACTTCGTTTATTTTCTAGATGCAAAAAAGAACATAAAACAATTATAAATTGTTATATGCATTGGTAGAACCATATTAAAATGAAAAAAAGTAATAATTTCTAAATGACTCATTCTCGGATCATTTTGTTTATATCCACGTTAAAATATGTAGGTCTTTTACAATCATTTGTGGAACAATATTATTAAATGTACGTTGTTACTATATTTTATAAAAAGAAAAATCTTAATTCTAAGTTTAGACCTCTTCCTGCTTATCATTTGTATTTCTTTTTCTTGACTTATGTTTATTCCCTACATAAAGGGCAATGCAATTTTTTTTTTGAAATATAAATGCTGTTAATTTTATATATCAACAAATAGATATACATAAAAATTAATGAATGAGGAGGATAAAAGCCTTCACAAAACTAGACTTGGGAGAATAAATTCATGCAAACAGCTTTTCACTAAACATAGCTCACGTAGCTCACGTGCCGCATACGATCAAAACTAGACCTAAATGAGATGATCGGAGGCGTATTTTAGCACACCTATCTGATACCTAAGTTAGACAAGTCTAACAATTAAACTCAGCCGAAGTTGGCACCTTATTAACTAAATACATTAAAAACATAAAATAAAACGATTCGGATACAGATACGAATCCATCAATCTCGAGCGTGCCTCATGAATTGGGAAGCGCGGTGACCGAAACAGC
>JAYMSW010000863.1:0-19145 GCA_036897725.1 Erodium texanum | reverse complement strand
AGATAGAAGAAGAAAATAACAAGATGGTAAAAGCCTTAAAAGAAATGAAGAGTGCAAGTGCAATTATAGAAGAAGACCCAGAAAGCGATATTTAAAGTGAACACAACGAACCTATAGAAACCGAAATGGAAATAGAGGAAATAGTAAATGAAGACACAAATGACTGCCCTGAAGAAGAAGTGTTAGACCCAAACCTAGAAGTAATAATGAGAAAGTATAGTAAAATGCCTAAACACATACTAATAGGACAACAAGCAGAATTTGGAGAATTCATAGGATCTATGGCACATGCTGTTAATCCTAATAGATACTTCTTAGACCTAGATAATGTTTATGAAGCACAAGAAATTAACAGGAGAATTACATATTGGAACCTAGGAACGTATATAGCACTTATGAGCTCCAAACATACTGATAATTTAGATTATACATATGATTCAATATCTACAACGTTAATAGGAAAAGTAGCATTTTGGGTGGAAACTATTAACAATAAACTAAAAGAAACAATGACAGAATATGCAGCATATTGGAAATCCATGTTACAGATATTTGATATGATACTAAAAAGAGAATTTCTCGGAGAACAATGGTTAATAGCTAGAGATCAAGTATTGGTAGAAAAAAAAGAAAAAATAATAATGAATCTAAACAACATGAAATACTGTAAGATAAATAAATTACTCGAAATACTATAAGCTTTACTAAATTCTTTTATGAAGCTAGATTCCAACTTAAAGAAGGATTAGTATACCAACAATTATATTATGATCACCTACCAAATCCTTACAATATTGAAATAACAAAAGAATATAATAGATCAGAACCACGAGAAAATACTCTAGGAGAATGGATAAGAGTATTAAGAGCATACCTTTTGCGAAAATGCGAAGAATATAGAATACAAAAAAAGATAAAAAAAAAAAAATAGGACTAAGAGAAATATATGTTCTAACTGGAAAAAGACTAGTATTTGGATTGAAAAAAATTAAGAATGCCTAATAAGAAATATAATAGAAATTATAGAAAGAAAACCGGAAAATATAACCAGGACTATAACTATAGAAAATATAAAAGAAAAAAAATTTAGGAGATTCAAAAACACACCCAATACTAGAAACAGGTTTAAACAGAAAGGAAAATTTAGAAGAAAAAACCCTATACTAAACAAAAAGTAAGTGAATGTAAATGTTGTAGTTTCAATGAAAAAACACAATACTATCAAAACAAATGTCCCAATCTAAAAGCAAAAAAGAGTAAAATATGTTAATACATCACAATTTATAATGAGTCTTGAACAAATAAAAGGCGATAACGACAAATGGTATAAATATGAAGATTTTTATGTAAGTGAAACTAACCTAGATAATGAATCAGAAATAACTAATAAATATTCAACTAGTGATAGTAATACAGATTAATGGTAGTTGTTTATATAGAAGCATATGTAGAATACAAAACTGGAAGGATGATAAAACAAACGATATTCATAGAAGATGGAGCAGACTTATGCCTAGCCAAAGGAGGAGTACTGATCTCACATAGATGGAAAAGGTCTAAAATGCATAGAACTAGAGTAACAAGATTTGATGAACAAAGGAAAGATTTGGATACAATAGCAGAAAATATGAGAATATTACTAAGTAAAACAATGTTTAGACTTCCATTAATATATAAGGAAAACAAAATGAAACAATCAGTATTATTAGGAAACAACTTCCTTGACTATTTTAAAACCTGAGTGAAACTCACGACACAATAAGCTTAGAAACACCATGTAATAAATGGGTAGTCCTAAAAAGAATATATCCAATAGGAGTAAACGGAATAAATAGTCTAACACCTGAAAGAAACAATAATCTACAAATACAAACAGATAAATATCACAATCTGTTAAAAACGAACTTTAGAAAAAATCCAGTACAATTATGGGATAGAGAAAAAATATATGCTGAAATAAAACTAATAAACCCCAATGATACAGTGAGATCTAAACCTATTACGTATAGTCCCACAGACCAAAAAGAATTTGAAAACCGGATAAACGAACTAACAAAAATGAAAATAATACAAGAAAGTAAAAGTCTGCATAGTAGTCCAGCTTTTTTTTAGTAAGAAAACATAATGAACAGAAAAGAGGAAAGGCTACAATGGTGATAGATTATAGAGAACTAAATAAAAAGACTATTGATGGATATTTTTCACCGTACAAAAGAAATCTTATTAACAGATTAGGTAATATAAGATGGTTTAGTAAATTTGATTGTAAAATTGGATTTTGACAGATAAAATTAACAAAAGAATCAAGACTGCTAACAGCCTTTAGTGCGCCTCAAGGGCATTATGAATGGATAGTATTACCCTTTGGACTTAAAAATGCACCACAAATATTTCAGAGAAGGATGGACTGAGTCTTTAGAAAATGAAAAGACTTTTGCATAGTATATGTAGATGATATAGTGATATTTAGTGATACCCTAGAACATCATATAAAACATCTAGAATTATTCATAAAAAAAAACTATAAAGCAACATAGAATACTACTATCTGAAACGAAGTCAGAGATATTTAAAAATAAAATAGAATACTTAGGATATATAATTGACAAAGATGGTCTACATTTGCAAAACCATATAGTATCTAAGATACAAATTTTAAAGATAAATTAGAAAACAAAAAAGAAGTGCAACAATTTCTAGGCTTAATAAATTATGATGCAGATCGCATAAAAGACTTACCAAAAATAAGAAAACCTCTACAAGAACTAACAAAAAACAAACCATTTGAATGGACAGAAGAGCATGCGAAAGCTATAAAAACCCCTAAGGAGAAGGTAATTAGTTTACCAAAACATAGAATACCAATAGAAACATACCAATTAGAATTATTTATTGATGCTAGCGATGTAGGATGGGGAGCCGTCCTTATAGCTTACGAACAAAGCGATATTGATAAGGAAAATCCTCTCATATATGGATATGGAGGTAGAACACAGAAACCTAATGAGAGAAATTATCACATAAATGAATAGGAATTATTAGCAGTAAAATTTGGAATCAAGAAATTTCATATCACTTATTACCGGTTAAATTCGTAGTCAGAACAGATAATACCCATGTAAAAAAATTTATTTCCAACAAAATAGATTTACTACCAAAATTAAATAAGAGAAGAAAATGGCGGACTTTCTTCTGTTGTTATGATTTTGTTGTTAAAACTATATCTGATACTAAGAATGTATTAGCTAATTTCTTGAGCAGGTACAACCATGGGAACTGAGAACTTTGATAAATATATTGACAATGTTATTAAAACTATTACAGAAAATAATGAAACTATATATTAATAAATTATATAAAGAAAATACTGATTTGCTAAAACAATTAGTCGAAGCAATAAAAGATAAACAAACAGTGAAATCTCTACAAACCCTTGCTATAAAACCACAGAATTTCGTGTCAAAATTAGTAACCATGTCATCATCTTCTTTTATACCATCCCCAATATCATCAATAACCACCATGAGCGATAAGATAAAATATCCACTTGAGACCATAAAAGCATATGAACAAATAACTAAGTTTTATGATTATAAATCCAATCCATAAATTTTGAGAAGCCCTAAAATTAGCAAATACCCTAGGTATATATGTAATGATGAAGTCAATCCAGATATTGTAGAAAAGTTACTCGCATATGGATTTATAGATGAGGTATTAGTTACTGATACTTTATATAGTAATTCTAAATTACCTAGAGTTATTGTAGACTCTGCCAAAGCTATGATAGAATCTTTTGGACCAGGAGTGTATGTCGTATAGATATTCAATGCATATACAGACCTGGTAGGAAAACCTATAATAATATGTCAAATGTTTAAAACTGAGAAAAATAGTAATATTACTGGTGATAACACTGATAATAAACTACTGATACCATGTACCATTGATAAATTTCAAGAATGGATTAGTACCAAACGAGCAATCGGATTACTAACCCTAAAAGGGAAAATATCAGGTATGCTAAGAGATTGAAAAGCTCATACTACTAGAACCAGTCGGGGAGGACCGATTGAAGAGATTATTACTCTATATTATGATAATGATAATATGCTACAAAATAACACAGACATTGAAAGAATGTATAATAAAATTAATAAATAGGAATACACTCATGCCAAAGGAACATTAGATCAATTCCAAGCCTGAACATGCCAAAGGGAAAGACCTACCATCAACACCAATACCAACCATGACATAAAGATAATAAAAGAAGGATCTTCTTCTAACCCTTTCAAATAGAACCATGTGAAATCATATTAGGGTGAAAACCCAATCATATTAAGGTGAAAACCCCAAAATCATATTAAGGTAAAAACCCCAAAATCATATTAAAGTGAAAACTCAATCATATTAGGGTGAAGACCCAATCATATTGGGGTGAAAACCCCAAAATCATATTATCATACTAACCAATAAAATCAAAGGCAAAAATGAGAGAACCCCAAGTGATGAAGACACAACGTTATCAGCAATGGAAAACAAGACGGACCAGTGAAGAAAAATGGCACAAGGAATCAAATAATGGTAGACATGAAGATATGGATGGAGCAAGAAATCAAATAATGACAGACAAAAAACCGTGAAAGAAGAAAAAGGAGTGGAGAAGATAAGAAGATGACAACATTTATGACAGACATGAAGATATAAAGAAGAAAAGAAGAAGAATACAAAAAAAATGAAGCTCAAGAGTCCAAGAAAGAAGACATAAAAGTGATAGACAAGACTAATCAATACTATTTACGAATATATACTATTATAATACTATTTGTAATAAGGATGAAGACTTGAGAACTTCTATATAAGGAATTTCATTCTATTGTAAAGACCATCGAAAAAAATAGTTTAGAAACGAAATGTTATTTTTTTTTCTTAACAATAGAAATGATATGTAGTTGGAGATCTATAAAACAATAATTAGAAAATACTGTTACTATTAACATGTAATTGAAGATCAATAAACAATAGTTGGAAAACTGTTGCTATATGTATTTGTTTAAGTTTTTGCCAAAATCATACAATTATTTTTTTCACATATGAAGATTAATTACCTACTTAGCATCTCAAGCACATCCACATATAATTTACTTGGTCGTTTCGTTTCGTTTCATTTCCCTATGAAATACATTAACTGATGTCTCCAATAAAGCCACCACCAACCCCACACTAAGAAGCTATACAAAAGAAACTCCATCTAACATGTATGGAGTCCCAGTCACGGTCACAAAAAGAAAGCATTATGTCCACCGACACATCTTTTTATTATCTTGGTCGGTGTCTTTTTCCTTTAACGCCTCATACATGTACCCAATCCAAACTCAAATTAAAATCATACCCAAACTTCAAAACTATCTTTTTCCTAGTTCGTTTGATTTTGAATTCCGCTGGAGGGGATAATCTCAGTGATTAAAACTTTTTAAATGATTAAAATGTATACTGCACCATGCTGACGATGCCATCTATTTAATTATTCCGCAAATAACCATGAATAATTATACCGATCTATATATGTTTATTTCGTTTTCATCAGTACCGAAGCAAAAATCTCTAGTGGGCAAAGATACAAAGACTGAAAAATATAGGTGGGAGTCTAAATCAGTCCACTTATTGGTGTTCAACAACTTGTCTGATAGGATATTTTCCCCGTAAGTGTTCACCGACAAAACAGGAGGTTCGGTGGGATGATATGCTATACAATCTGATTGATGAATTTTTTTTTTGAGGATAGAATCTTTATTACTCTTAGTTTGCATCAACTGATACAACCGACATAAGCTTTAGAGGTGACATATCCACCACTCTGGTAGAGTCTATTAAAAAAAGAGCATAGCGTACTAGAAAATGAGCGGCCTTGTTGACCGACCAGCGAATAAATTTGACAATAGAGTCCTCCATACTCAGAAGGATTGCCCTGCAATCTTGGGCAATACAACTCGATAATGAAGTTATCTGGCTGAAGCTATTTATCAAACTACAAGCCATTTGACTGTCAGATTCAATGTCCACCCGGTTCCATCTATTGGCTTGGGCCCAACCTAATGCTTCCTTGATACATAGAAGTTCGGCCACTAAAGGTGCAGACTTCTGAATGTTCCAAGAGTACAAAATATGCCCCTTGTGATCAAGAATCAGAAATCCCAGCCCAGTCACTACATCGCTGCCACAAGCCGCGTCACAGTTTAGTTTAAACCGACCAACTGTGGGAACAAGCCATCGACTCTCGGCCTGAGGTGGGTGTCCGATTAATACAGGCACCATATGCTTCAAGGCCTGAGCATTTGTCCATGCAGCAAACTCAGCATGCACTCCATGGATCACTACATCCGATGGTAAAACGTCTCGCCAGACTTTATCATTTCTGGCTCTCCAGATACCCCCAATCACCACTAAACAGATTTCCACTTGATGCTTTGTTAACTGGCAGAACAGTATAGAGATCCAATCCATGAATACGATCCCATCCATAGGATCCGGAGTATTAAGCACTTTCTCCTAACAAGCTGCTGCAAAAGGGCATCTTCTAAGGATATGAATCACTGTCTCATTCTCAGCGTTACACAGAGGACATGTCTCAGGTATAGACATTCTTCTGCGAGCCAACAATACTCTGGTTGGAAATATCTCACTTAAAGCTCTGCGCCCTAGAATACGCAACTATGCAGGTGTTTTGGCTTGCCATAACTTTGCCCATGCCGGTCCCCTATGACCCGTCCAAGCACCAACCACAGTACGTTGTAATTTATAAGCCTCTTTACCGAGAAAGGTACCGAGTCATCTCGCCACGCCCAACCATCCACAACATGTTCACTAAGAGGAATACAGGTAACCAAAGCATAATCTCGAGGGTCTAGTACATCACTTAGGATCTCTGTATCCCACTCCTGACGATCCAGTTGCATTAATCCACTGACATTTTTATCAATAAGTGCTGTGTGCTTTGAAACAACATAAGGTTTTTCCCCTAGTAACCATGGGTCCTTCAAAATACTAATATTTGTCCCCCCTCCAACTCGTTTTCGTGCTCCCATTTTAACTATATCACGAGCTGCTAAAATATTTCACTAAACAAAGCTCGGATTATGACCCACATTTGATTCAAGAAAGGAGGATCGTTTATAATACCTGGCTTTAAATATTTGTGCCACCATGCTCCCATCATATACCAACATCCTCCATCCCTGTTTACTAAGGAGAGAAATATTAAAATCCTCAAGATCTCGAAAACCAAGACCTCTCATCTCCTTGTGAGCACATAGAGCCTTCCATTCTTTCCAGTGAATACCTCTCGTCTTTCCCTCAGACTTCCACCAATATCTTGCCATTATTTGTTCTATTTCTTGGATCAGAGACTTGGGGAACATAAAAACTCCCATAGCATATGTAGGGACTGTGCTACTAATTTTAGAAGGACCTCTTTTCCTGCTTGTGACAAAAATCGGTTTTCCCAAGAATGAACTCGGGCTTCAACTCGGTCTCGGATAAACTGAAGGGCTCGTTTTCGGCTCCTACCGATCATATTAGGCAGCCCAAGATACCGATCACCTTGACCCTCTTCAGGGATACCCAGGATTTGAGTAATACCTGTTCGAAGCTCCAAGCAAATATTAGCACTGAAAAAGACATTTGATTTAGTGAAGTTTATGACCTGACCAGAGCCCGCCTCATAAAGTTTCAAAACAACTTGGACATTCCTTGCTTCCTGTATGGATGCCCTGCAGAAGAGGTAGCTATCATCTGCAAAGAATAAATAGGACACTCTCGGTGCTCCTTGGGCTACAAATACTCCCCGTATAAACCCTGTGTCTTGTCTTGCAGAAATCAACTGAGACAGTCCTTCAGATACAATCAAAAAGAGATAGGGAGAGAGTGGATCACCTTGTCGTATTCCCCTTTGAGTTCTAAGATCACCAAATAGTCGTCCACTAGTCGAAAAACAGAGAGAGGCAGTGGATATACATTCATGCATCAACCCTAGCCAGTGATCACTAAAACCCTTTCTCCGTAGCATTTCAATCAAGAAGTCCCACTCTACCCGGTCATAAGCTTTGCTCATATCAAGCTTTAGAGCCATATATCCAGTTCTCGCATGTCTCAATTTCTTAAGGTAATGGAGCACCTCATAAGAAATTAAAATATTATCAGTAATTATACGTCTAGGCACAAACGCACTCTGATACTGGGAAATCACTTTATTCATAAGGGGCTTTAACCTGTTTGCCAACACTTTAGATACAATTCTATAGCTTACATTGCATAAAGCTATCGGCCTAAGGTCTCCTACCACTTTCGGAGGCTGCTTCTTTGGTATGAGGACCAAATGGGTTTCATTTATATGGTCTGGCAATCTCTTGGAGATCATAAACTCCCAAACGACCTTGAGCACCTCATCTTTGATCGTATGCCAATGTTGTTGGTAAAACCCCAGGTTAAAACCATCAGGACCCGGTGATTTTTCTTATCCCATGTCAAAGATTGCCTCTTTTACTTCCTCCTCCGAGACCTCCCTTAACAAAATCTCATTATCTGTAGGAGTAATAACCGGCTGTCTCAGGTTGCTGAGCTCCCCATATGTGGTATCAGATTGCTGAAATAAAGTAGCATATGTATCGGTAATACTCTCCTCAAGCCCCGTCTCCCAGGTCACCCATTCTCCCGTCTGATTTCTCAACCTATTCAGCTTGTTATATCGGGATCTTGCTTTAAAATTTTGCATGAAAAAAGCGAGAGTTTTGATCCCTATGTGTAAGCCAATCTGGCTTCCCTCGTTGTCTCCAGAACATCTCTTTTTGATATAAGAGGATATAATACTCTTGCTGTTTTCATTCATACCTCCTCAGACTTTCATCATCAGTGGCACCTTTTAATCGGTTCAGTTCTTGTGGGAGTTCGCGGATCCTCTTGTTCCACTCTTGTTGTTGTGATTTACCCCAAGCCGATAGACTGAGCATCACCGCTCGTTTCTTTACTTCCAAACCGTTTGTACCATACGAGTTCCAAGCCGCATGTACCACCTCCCGAAAATCACTGGACTGTCCCCAAGTGTTCCCATATCGAAACCTATGCAACTTTGGGTGATTTTTCAAGCCCCCCAAACGTACAAACAATGGTGTATGATCGGAAGTAGTATAGCCCAAATTTTCATACCCATACTCTGGGAAAGTATCAAACTAGCCGGGGTTCGCCATGACTCTATCAAGTTTCGTGCGCACCCATTGAGGGGTACCTCTCCCTCTTTCCCATGTAAATACTTGGCCCCACATAGGAATATCTTGCAGCTCACAATCCTGCACAACACTCTGAAAGCCTTCAATAAGATTGTTAGGGTACAACTCACCACCACAAGACTCATTCTGGGACAAGACATTATTAAAATCACCAACTAACATCCACGACATTGTATTTATGCTTGCTAAAGTACGCAAGAGCGTCCAGGTGGTATCTCGACGGGCACGATTCGGCTCCCCATTCTCGAGCTTAACCATCATATCAATATGGTATTTCGAATAGCTCATTATCTCAATCTCATCCTTTTTTCTCCAAAAAATAGCGAGTCCACCTCCACTTCCTTCACCTGCAACCCGGAATGCACCTTCATAATTCAGAGCACAACGTAGTGACTGAATTCTCCATTCTGAACTCCGAGTTTCGCATACGAACACAACATGGGCATCTTTTTTAGCACAAAGCTCTTTTAGGAACTGCCGGTTCCGTGGGGTCCCAAGCCCACGGTAGTTCCATGCCAACACATTCATTGTGTCCGACGGAGCTCAACCCCTGAGCCCGCCGATATCCCATCTACATACTGTGATGCATTATCCTCCACATTCAAAGTATATCCCACATTCAAACATTGAATGATGTTGAGATTAAGAAATAAGCGTGAAGTATATCCCACATTCAAAGTAGGTGAGGAAATTAATCAGTGGATAAGAATATTAAATCCTCCACCTATAAGTTTGAGTTTTGGGGTTGGATAGAGCTTTGACATAGTATCAGAGATAACCTGGTTTGGCCCACGACTCATATGTCACCTCCACCATGTAGTCTCAAGCCTTCACCCATAAACTTGAACTTTTGGATTATATAAGGCTTTGACAGTAAAAATCACTCTCTCTTTTTTTAGCTACAAGATCTTATGGTTATAACATGATTTCTACTTCCCTATTTATAGGAGATTTGTTCTCCTAGCACCTCTAGTATTTTGCTAGAGTTGTTTATAGGAAAAACCTCAAAAACATATTGTGTATTTACATAGGTTTTTATTTGTTAAATATGGTTTCATTTAATATCAAAAATGTACTCTTTAATAAATAAAAAATTATCAAAAATCCATCCTGTATTATCACTTTTTCGCTGATTTTTTCATCAAAACCTATTATTTTTGTACAAAAAGATTACAGTGCCCCTCTTTTAATTTCAAATTTCCAAAAAAATGTCATTGAACACGATTTTTTTCGGTGATTTGGATAGACCCTAGTGAACTCGATAAACATAGTGGCTTTTTTTTTTTTTTTTTTGGGTTTTTTTTTTTTTTTTTAATTTTTATATTCAATTGGCATTTTTGGTATTTTAACAAAAATAACAGGTTTTGATAAATAAAAAATTGTTAAAGGGTACGTTTTTGATGTTAAATAAAACCACAGTTAGAAAATAAGAATATATATAAATACACATTGTGTTTTTGAGGTTATCCTTGGTCTATATATAAAGTCTTTGGTGGCAAAATAATAACACCAAACAAAAAAATTATATTACTCTTAGTTTTAAGAGATCGGAGTTCTCTGTCGTAAATTCAACTAGTGATATTAATTATTTGGAAACCATAACTGGATCCAAAGATGGGGATCGTAACAAAGTGTTATTAGAGCCACGAATTATATAATTCGAGGAGTTCTTCACATGTACAACACAATGACGATGAAACGACTAAAAAAATAGTTAAGGTGGCTGCAACAGATTCTTGAAAAACAATTAAGTGATTCGAATTTGAGTAGCCAAGCCCAATCTGACTCAGCAGATGGAGACCAACCCACGAAGATGAGCCCAATTTCCCAAAATCTATCCCTACGGCCCATTCATTTTAACTGTTAGTGTTGTTTCAGGTACAGTCCAACATCAAGAATACAAAACAATTGTAAATACAAAATTGAGACTTTAATAAGATGAAAGTCAATACATAAGTCCAAGAAGGTAGGATGAAATATAATTAAAAATGTGACTTAATCTCAAAACAAGTATTCACCAGCAGTTTTTATGTAAATACAAAATTGATTTGTTTATTCTTAAATTTTATCCCATATATTCTTCACTAAAACTGTAGACTTATTTTAAAATGAAACAATTGTTTAACTTGTTTTTATTATTGTTATCACTATCTTTTATTTCTCGTGTTTTAAAAATAAGATACATTTATATTATAATTAAAAAAAAGTCATATGTTCTCATAAAAAGGTTTGATTTATATAATATCACAATGATGATTGATATAAGCAATCTCTTGATAGTGAAGGATAATGAAATAGTTTGTTTTTCTACAAATATGTCAAATAATTAAATAATTTATAACATTTCATATGAAATAAATTGAACTGACTGTCCGTACTTTCGGAGGCACCCACACGTCAAAAACCCTAGCTAGCCTTCATTCTATTTCAAAACCAGACAAAAAGCAATAAATATTCAATAAAATATGACACTGGTGACAGATTTTCCAATACACTTTGCCTCACAATTAGTTGTTAATTCCAAGAGTTGCCTTAATCCCATTGGATTAAAGATAATTGGGCAAGTCTTGATCCAGCATATCTTCATTTCTTTTTATTTATCTTTTCACTTTGATGTAATTTTGTTTTATTTTCCTTTTTGGGTGTGTGTGTTTAGTGACAGCTCCCAACTAATATGACCACTAATTGAAAAAACAACACACACACACAATGTTCGTGCTTTGCTTTATATCTTACTTTGAAATAGATAAAAGCTTGGGAAAGCAGCTTTAGTGTCACAATCTAATTCCTTTTATCAAAACTAGATAGCTCAGTCTACCATTTTTATGCATATATATGCGACACTTGATCCAATTACACAAACTAATCTTCGTATACCATACAGGGCAGATTCAAATTATGTAAAATGTAGCATTTACTAAAACTTTACAATCCGACTCCTTCACCACTCTCCCCTAGTTCTTCTCTCTTACCCAACTCAATGCTTCCTTAACTACAACAGCTTCTGTCAACATAGGGTGACTCACTCTAGCCAGTGGACTTCTCACCTTTTTGAGGTCAAAAGTTTAAATCCTAGTAGGTCGTTTGTTCGGGGGCATATGTGAAGTCTGAGGTAGTTCATGTATGGGTTATCCCATGGTACGGTTATTGTACTATTTATAGTGATGTTTTTATAGTTTGTTAGTTATCCTTCTAGTTTAGTTGTTAAACGGTATGTAGATATGCTCATTCATATGTTATTGTAAGGTGTAAAACAAGTTACTTATATCGGACCGAGCTTCCACGTTTAAGAGTCATTGGCGTGTTTTCTTGTGCTCCAAGGACTCAATACATTCTGCTCCGGCGAAGAAATTCGCTCTAGTTTCGGCCTTAATTGATCATATCCTTTGGTCACGTCTAGATGCAACTATGTTGTAGTGGATTTATGGTACGATATTCTCCGATCTTTTACTTACCATTATTACTCCAAACAACACTTTCGTCCAGGCTTGGGACACATTGAAGCAGTTATTCCAAGATAATGAGAACTCTAGAGCTGTCTGTCTCGAGTATCAGTTCTCTCGGGTCTCATTGGGTGACTTCACCTCGATCCCAACTTATTGCAAAGAATTGAAGGTTATGGCAGATCAGTTAGCTGGGGTTGGTGCTTCTGTATCCAATCATCGCATGATCCTTTAATTAGTTTTCTCCCTGAAGGACAACTACAATAATGTAGCCACCACCATCTAGCAGAGGAAAAAAAAATCTTCCCTCCTTTTATACGCCTCGATTTATGTTGGTCTTGAAGGAAACCCGCAAAACAAAACAAGTCGCAGTTGCTTCATCTGTTGCAGGAACAACACTGATTCACTCTTCGGCCTAGCCCTCGGACACGACACATTGGGCTCAACAGAATGGCCCTGATTTTCGTGGACCGGGCTCAAGGTCTCGCGGCCTTGTGAGGAACCAGCGTACTTGGGACTCCTCTAACAGGTCCCGTGGTTGTTCTCACCTTGGATCCTCGGCCCGACCTCAACAACTAAGGTCACAATGGCCCGCGCCTTAGTCGTTTCTTGCATGGACACAATAGCCCGCGCTTTGGCACATACCTCTGTGCCCATATCCCATAGCCTTGTTGCCTCGCCCAATCTCCTTGGGCCAAGGTTGAATGCTTCACAGGCACATCATGCATCCTCTATTGTTCCAACTGGTATTGAGAGTGTCAATCATGTTACGTCCGTTCATTCTCCAGATGATTCATGGTGTATGGATTCTAGCGCCATATCTCATATAACTGTCAACTCAAGTTCTATCTCATCTTATTTTAATTTGAGCAATCCTTCAATTATCATGGTTGGTTATGGTAATGTTACTCCTATTCGTGTTATGGTCATACTTCTTTGTTATCTCACCCCTCTTTTATGCTTAACAATGTGTTACATGCCCAAAAACTTAATAAAAAATATTGTTTCTATTAGACGTTTTGTCATTAATAATCATGTTTCCATTTAGTTTGATCATCTTGGTTTTTTGGTGAATGATTTTCAAGACAGGCCACACCATTATGAATTTATGAGATGTGATAGCTTAAGTGATCCATATCCTATTACTCCGTTTCTTTGGGTCATTCATCTTTTTTTGCTATTTCTTCTCACACTTGATATAATCGTTTAGGATATCCAAGATTTACAACTTTAAATTATCTTAGTCTCGATATATTCATTTTTTGTAATAAAAACTCGTTTCATTTATTTGTCAGTCTTGTATGTTTGAAAAACATACTCGATTTCCATTTTATAATTATGTTATCTCTCGTTTTTTCACTTTATTCCAATGATTTGTGAACATAAACGCGTGGAGGAAGCAGCTTCCCCGTACCCATTCGTGATTCAAAATCTAGATTATGTCTCTGTAAAGTTTTGTCTGTTTATTACATATGCGAACACTACGTATGAATCACGTCATCGACCAATCTACTACATACACGCAACTCCAACCCACTGTCCGAACAAGACGACAAAGCAGTCTGTCTCCCCAGCGAGCCGTCGATCTCCAGTGACAGGTCAGGATCCAACGGTGGCGATCTGATGTACACGTACGCCGCTATTGCAAATATCGAGCTGACATGGCAGTATATTATAATCCCGCAAAAGTACAGCGAGAATGAAACGACCAGAAAAAGGTCCAAAACGCTCAGTTTCAAAAAAGGACGGAGCCGTTTGTTGACAAATGATAATAACACCGTGGAGGTTCCGGCACGTGCCGTCAAGAACCGACACGTGTTGCCGACAGTGACAACTTTCGGACAAAATATTATTTTCATGATTAAGAAAAAATAAAAAGGCAGTTGCCGAGAGACCCAGCACTCCTCCTCATTGGTTGCTTTCTTGACTTGAAGACACGTGGGTCCCTCCTATTCGTGGAAATACACGCCTATAATAAAGGAAGGGGTTTTTGATTGGACGGCGGGTCCCACGTGGAAAGGGTGGCGAATCTTCCTTTTTAAAAAATTTAGGGAGGTATTGTAAAAGCGGCTCACAAGATGACACGTTGACATAAGGGTGGGGACCACTGGGACGTGAAGACGAAAATACCCCGAGAGCACACATTGCTCGAAAGAGAAAAGTCGCAAAGTGAGACACGGTGAGGTGGCACGTGGGAGGTAACAGTGGGACCCACCTGCCTGCCTAACTCTAGCATTTAGTGCGTTCTCTGACGTGGCTGCTCTTGAACCCTTCCTCAACGGGACGAGACCTAGCTACTTGTAATCTTTCTTTTTTATTTATTTTTGTTTGGTTTGGAAAAATATGTCTTGCACTTAATTTTCAGAAGCTTAAGATGAGTTTCGGAAAAATAATTAATAATAAATTTAAGATATTTTTTAAAGTTATTTGATATAATACATATTTAGGTTTGAGTAAATCAAAATTGATCTACGTGTAACTAACAAAGATTATGGGATCACATATTGTACTCAATTATACCGAACAAGTGTAATTAATTAATTCCAACACATTCACCAAGAAGTAATAAAATAAATCAAATCTTAGCTAACACGTTAGATAATAGATAATGCTATTTTAATTGCTTTCTTGTGATGTTTTGGTCTATCCATTCAATACTTAAGCCTACATGTGTTTTGACTCTTTTGTTCCTTGTATTCGTAGCTTACTAGGTTCCTTGCCATTCTTTCCCTTTGGCCTAATTCCAAGTTTTTACCTTTATTTTATTGATCAACACATTTTTTTTTTTTCAAAAAGGCTTGCATGATAAGTAATATTATTTTTTCTACATTTATAGAATTTGATATTCGAGTTACTTGAACTAACATGTATCGGTAACTCACTCACTTTTTACCATCTTATTTCTAGGATTATATATTATGTACATGGAGTAGTATTGTAAGCTGAATTAATTGATTTCAATTATTTTGCATGCAAGTGCCACCTTCTTCAATCAATTTTGATCAACCTAAAGGTTGTGATTTTATTAAAAATAATGACTCGGTTTAATTTTCTCACAATTTAATTATCATCATCCTGCCTAAAAACTTTTAATTCCACCATTCTAAATAAATATTTGATATGTGTACGGTGTAGATGAAATGAAGTGAACCTAATTTTATCAGGATTAGATTTGGCTGGAAAGGAGGGTTTCCCCTAATTACATTATCTTTTTTTTTTTTTGAAAGACCCTAATTAATTACATTATCAACAAAATATTAATTGAAACGAAAATAAGATACTGCAAAACAAGATACACAAAAGAGATGAGTAATATTTCTTGCAAGTCAATATATTTTCTTACATAAGGACAAGTTCAAATTGTTTGGTTGATTTGTGAACTATTCTTATCCCATATCTTGAGTTCAAACTCAAATGTTAAGAATAGATATATTAACCCCACATATAAATTTTGTGCAACCATTTTTTGATCCATGAATATAAATATAAATGTTATCATAAAAGCGCTTAGAAAAAGTTTTGCAAAAAAATGTAGGTAAATAGGTAGCTTAATTGATTGGAATATAAGCGTTGGGCAAGAGAGCATTTGATCTTATGACTTGTCACAAAGATCTAGAGAATATTAGCATTTATACTTTAATTACAAGCATAATTAAATAGGTTGCATGCTAAATATTACATATTACATAAATGGATATAAATTAGCCTCTTATTTAAATTTGAGCTTACGATAGTTGAATTTTTTTTTTGAAACGTCATATTAAACTAGTTTTGATGTCATAATCATTGGTACACATGTTGCTTGTGCTTCTATTGATCCCACACCAGCTTTCACCTTTCCCATATATTATTTAAACCCTTCTTTTTGGCACATTCATCAATTGTTTATGCACCAAATCTCCCATCAAACCTTTCTTTTTTTATTTCCATCTCTTTCTCACACAATCAGGCTAGTCATTGTATAAATTAATAAATTGGGAAATTTGAAAAGAAGAGACAAGCAAGAATCAATACATGAAATTTATAAATTACTCATATTTTATAGAAATATATGGAGACCACCACAAAAAGGGACTTACCCAAATCACCCAGATCTTCCAAATTACATATATATATATATATATTATCATAGCATTGCACACACATGATTAGAAAGAAAGATTGGTAGATAAAAGATGGAACAGATCAGGTGGCATAGAATAGAAGCTTGGGGTTATTTTCTGATGTGATGGCTGCCAATATTGATGCACTACTATAACATGTTTTTAATTTCATTGCAACAAAATATACACCATTTGGGGGACATAAGGGTACAATAAAACATGACTTGCTAGCTATATTTCATATTTTATATAGTGACATATATTGGGTGATTAGGATCACTGATTCACTAATTAACTAATAACCAACTTACCAGCTACATTTATGCATGTCATTATAAGCATAATTTGATGTTTATAGTTAGGACGGTAACCGAAAAGATATTTAATTGTTCATTAATTTTTTAAAATATCAACGAATCATATGTCTGTATAATGTTTACATAATCAGTATTTGACTAACATGTAAGAACAAATATAAATCTCACATAAAATAAATAAATAAATATATGTTATATCACTATTTAATAAAAAAAAATTATTTATATATCTAAATATGCTAGATAAATCAAGGTTTGAAAATGATATTTATGGGTAAGTAATTACTCAACTATCTCCTGAAAATTAATGTTTTCTTCCAGGTAAATTAACTGTACAAGTATAGGATCTTCAGTTGCCATTATCAGTCAAAAAGGTGACTGTGAGTGGGACTAAAAAGTTGAGCAGCCTTTAATGGAAGCTATATATATTAATTAAACAATTACTCAGTTAGAAGTACAGGCATGAGAGCAGCCTATCTATACTGCCAAACCTGTTTACCTCGGATGAAGAAGAACACATGAATGAAATGTTTAGTACACAATTATGAATCCTAGTCTCTTGCAATCATTGTTACTGATGCTGACACCAACTTCTTTGTATTGTAATAAATTCCAATTTTGTCCTACTTTTGTAGAGATTTTGATTATTTGATTGGTATAGGTAACAGGGTAAGAGTGTAATTTGATTCATCTTTTTTTTTCTTCCAAAAAATCATAAAATATAGAATGGGAATTAATAATTAATTAATGTTGGAGAAGTTGCTAGAGTAGTTTAGATGATTGAAGAGCTTGGTAGGGTCTCCTTCTCCTTATCTGTTTCTGAATGAGTTTACTTGATTGAGATGTACCTCAATCCATTTCACTTGGACCCAATACTATGTTCTATTTTACAACATGGAACTGCAGTTACTTTCATCTTTTTATTTTCAAGTATGATTGAGCATATTGAAAATCTATATTTGAATATGACTGTAACGAAAAATTATCTAACTTTATTTGATTTTTTATACTTTTTTTTCTTCACTTTTCCCCTCCCTATTCTTGAGTTATCCTTTCTTTGTCTAAGTATATGATTGGACACAATTGAACAATGTCGGAAAGTATCGAAAATACCTATCTTCAGTACGATTTTTATCTAAAACCGCGATGTCGTGTACACATTTGGATTTGCTAACCCATAGGTGTTTGATATACTACAAGACAGTGTCAAAAACTAACTTATTCTCGGTATTTTCAGGGTAATTATGCTATCATGTATTATCTTATGTATATTAAACATAGTATTAGTCAGATGGTTCCGACAATATCCGAGAATAGTACAATAGTCCACGCTAATGTCTGTTAGTATATCCCAGTAGTATTTGATTTATATTTCATTAGCGCCCAATATATTTCGACTTGTTCCGACATCATAAAAATCATTTAATTCAATCAACCATTCATTCATTGATAAAAAGGGAAACAAAACAACAATTAGAAAAATAGGAGGCTACTGGGTCAATCCCTGATACCATAAGTCAATGATCTACTTATTCTTGAACAACTACATGTCGTCTTGAGTAATCTCACTCGCTGGCTCCATGGACAGAAGTTGTTCAATGTGCTTGATTGTGTACATGCCACAATCCTTATTGGTGGTCGACTGAGGTGCTTTCTCCTGGGGTAGGCGCATCCATGACATCTCACATGTCATTCCTCATTTCGTGGTCCATTTCACACGCATACAGTAACCCTGGCATATTCTTGGAAAAATTTCCCATCATGGCTTCCTGATACCATAAGTCGATGATCTATGTGTATTTGATATCAAAATCATAGACCAAGAAGTCTCCAAATAAAACATCAAAATTAACAACAACCCAATGTTTTTTTATTGATATGTAAGGGGACTATATGTCTATCATGCCCACCTAAGGTATAAGATATTGACCATCTACCCCCTTGGTGTATCCCATCACCAGGCCCTCCTAGTTGATCATCCCCTACAACTTTGGAAGA
>JAYMSW010000862.1:0-19149 GCA_036897725.1 Erodium texanum | reverse complement strand
CGTTAATCTCGCAATTTGTTATTACTTTTATATTTGTTATCCAACAGTTATCACCGGTTTTGTTGAGTTCTTAAATAGATCTATCTAATTTCTACGTTTTGGTAGTCTTCTCTATTTTAACGTTTAATTTATGTTATTATGTGGTACAGTTTCTCTTACGTAGGTTGTGCCAAAACCATCTTCCAAATGGATATTTGAGGTTGAAATGACTTACTTCAATCATTACAAGAGATGTACGTAAGACATCAACACCAACTCAACCAATCTTCTGTCCTTCATTAATTCAAGCATTGACCCTTTCTATGTTTATGAACATGTGAATCATATGTAGCTTGGACGCCACAGCTCCTTAACATTGTTTTTTCTCGGTTATATAAGTTATGAGGCTTGAGTTATGGTAAGTACACTCTTTGAAGTTGATTTATGTCTTCGTTTGGTTCTAACACGAGAGATTAAGGATATGAAAAGTAATATGTACATTCAATTTGAAGTCGAGTATAAAATTTTAGTCGAGTTTACTTTAATCTCTTATTATCACATCGAGACGTTTCTAATCAACAATATCTCTCTAATGTCGATACTTTTTTAACCATTGACATATTTATAGAACAGCAAAGTTTTGTATTATTTAATTCTGTTTGACTTGAAAGGTTCTCTTTGTATCGGCTATTAATTTTGAGTATCAATAGCGTTTCAGTTGTGATTCAATAATTTGGAGAAAGGTTTGGTAAGTGTGTGTTGACATTTTGAACCATACTTAGCTCATGAGCCCAATAATATGAATTTTAAGGCTCAAAGGAAACCCTAAAATACTGATGGTACAAAAATATATGACCATTGGGCTCAAGGCCCATATTCTTGCCTTCTAAAAGCTCAATTACGAATTCGCAGTTCCATTTTAACTTGTTTTGTTACATATGATGTTCTAATTTAGTCGTTTTCACAGTTGAGAACGATTTGAACAATTTGGAATATATTTATGCTGAAATTAGAATGGTACGTTTAGATTTACTATTAGTTTGTAGTTTCCGGAATTATCATGAGATGTCGTTGTTTGAAATAGTATGGCGAGAAAAACTCTCTATGCTCTTCCTTTTCTCTCCTGTACCCTCTTAGCATAGTAACCAAACCTTAGTTCACTCAAGTCACCGTCGTTGTCAGGGGAGGATCCCACCTTGTCAAGGCGCTTCTCGCCACCAGAACGATCGGGTCGGCCCTAATGTGCCGCCGAGGCACGGCCATGCAGAGAGCCTCTCAACCTTACCCCTCTTCGGCCTTTTCAGCTTGAGCTGAAGTCCCCGCCCCACCTCACCCCCGAGTTGCCGTGGCCGCTTCTCGCCGCGGCGTCCATTTTGTCGTGTTCCTAACCGGCGTCGTTGATGGAGTGAGTTCATGCAGCCTTCCACCGTGTCGGTCGAGCTTTACCGGGCGAGATCCGCGCCCAACCTGAGAGTTCCAGGCGGCTGGAGGCGGTCGTCGTACGGGAGGCTTTGGAACAAGGTTAGATCTATCGACCCGGAAATCCAATGGCCAGGCTGTTTACTCCTCGGTCCTTGTCGTCGTCCACCCGGAGTACTGGTCGACGAGTTCATAGGTACGCCTTAGTCCGCCAGATGTGCCAGCTACTAGTTCGATCGTCGTGCTGCCCCAATCCCGCGGATTGCTCGAGAGTGTTGGTGGAGTGTGTCTGTATTTAATTTTGTTTTTTTTTTGTTGTTTCTCGGTCTAGGTGTCAATGACTGGTCTTGGTACCAGTTGCATCCGGTGTAGTGGCTAGGTTTTGTTGGCTTTAGGCGACAGCTCATTGGTTGTCAAGGACAACGGGGCTGACTTTAGGTCCAGTGTTGGCTGAGTGGTTGTCAGACCTTGGTCTAACGTTTAGAGCGTTAGTCTTTGACATTTCGAATCCTTGTATATTGAATTATAGGCCCTGATCTGACGTGTATTTTCTGAGATATACAATATAAGTTGATATCTTTGTATAAAAAAAATAGCATGGCGAGACCCTTTTTCTCCTGTCCTTTTCTGCTTCAAAATACAAGACATTTTATTTAGGGGAATTGAACTACTATGTTCATTTTCTTATGTAAGTTAGGTAAGTATGTTTAAATATATATCTAATTTTTATCTAACCACACAATTATTTTATTCAATTTATTAGATCTACACACTTTGTAAAGATTTATACCGTCTAAAATTCTTTCAAATTCAATTAGATTTTAAAGTAAAATAACAAAAACAACCTTATTTCTTTTAATTTTCAAGAGTTACTCAACCCCAGCCTTATTACCCATAAATAAGTAAATAAGTCATAAAAACCTAAATTAATAAAACTCAGTTACAAGTATTTATCATTTTATAAAATGAGTTACAAATATTTTTTTTATAATATGTAAATTATTATTTTAACTGTTTACTAAATAATAAAATATGATTTGTTTTTTAAATTAATTAATAAAAATAAAAAATGGTTCAAATTATTTTTTAAATAATCATATATGATTTATTTGTAAATTAATTGGTTAATTATCAAAAAAAATAAAAGGTTTAGGCCTTCTTCATGGGAATTTTTACTCGACGATCAATCTTTTTTCGTCGGAACGTTGGGCTCAATGGGATGGGTTTTAGTGTGTAGATTCCGAGAGCTGCTTCAGTTCAACGACCACATCGATTCCTTAGTCGATCTATTCGACAAAACCTTATTGCTTCTGACAACCACGTCGATTCCTTTTTCAATTTATTTTATGAAATTTATTTATTTATTCAAAATGATTGTTTTTCTATTAAATATTTTTAGAAAAATAATTAAATAATTTAGATGGTGGGGTTGTTCAGGAGTTATTTGAGGGTCGGGAATAATCTTTAGGGGAGTTTGAAATGGGGGTATTTTTGTTATTTTAAAATAATAAATAGTAAGATACCTTTTTTTTCTTAACAAAATTGCTAATGGTGTAAAAAAAAATTAAGATTTGTGGGGCTAAAAAAAGTAATGTAGTTATTTACGTTTGTGCATGTTTGTGTAATTTATTTTTTTATTTATTCTGAATTTTTTTGTTCTCTTAAAGCTAAGCATAATTTTGCTACTTTATCAAAATACTGTTTTTTTTTTAAATATTACCATTTTCAAATCAAAGTTACCGGTTCTTTATCACTTAACTTAATTTAAAAGCCTAAATTTTAATTTTTGAGTATGTAATTTTTTACATTACCATTACCATTATCTAAAGCTATAGTTTAATTTGGATTGTAATGATCCTGACCACTTTCGACTTTTGACGCCACTTAATGACTCCAAAAACAACTCATTCGTCCGAAATTTCAATGGGTTTGATTTCTGATAATTATTGTCTTCCTCCAAAATCAATCCTAGAGAAAATATTGTGTTGTAGAAGATGGTTGTCACTTGGAAAGTATCAAATGACATGAAATTCATTGTAAAGTATGGAAACTGTAAATTTCGTTGAATCGGACTATTTATCCCGGATATGACTTCCATAACTAGAAGATCAATCTTGTTAATTGGGTGTTGTTTTATCCTTTATAAATAGATATTCATTCTTATTTCTTTTAGTTGTGAATTTATATTCTAAACACCCCCTCCAGGTGTTGTCTATATGTGCGCTTTCTTTAGCATTCCTCTTCACATGTGGGCCTCGTCTTTTTGCATGTGGGCCATAGCAAAACTGAACTACTGCATATGCATCGGAATCTATAGGGGGCTGAGGCACGGGGAGATCCATCAGCACATGCCCATATCAACCTGGCTTTGATACCATGTAAATTTCGTTAAAGCAGGCTACTTACATCGGATGAGGTGCCATAACAAAAAAATCAACCTTGTTAGTTAGGTGTTGTCTCAGCCTTTATAATTAGCTGTTCATTCTTATTTCTTTTAGATGTGAGTTTATATTCTCAACAAAAACACACTGAAAAATATCATGAAATATTAGGATTGTCTCAAAAAGGTATCTTATGAGAGAGAGGAAAAAAAACTTTATTTAGAAATGTGAACATGACTCACTATCAAATTCGTGTTGTAAAACATAATAACGTCATCAAAAATCATCAAAAACCTTAAAATTAGTCACTAAAAAGTACGGGACAATAGTATTTAATAAGGGATAGGTTTCCGTATAAATCTCCCAATAAAATATAAATACTCCTCAAATATAACAGTGATAATTATATGTATAACTTGTGGCAGTTACATGCACACACTCTAGTTCCATGAATTATCACATGATTGAAAATAAGTTATCAAATGACTTAAAACAAATTATCACGTAGTCTTCATTTCTCGTACTAGCACAAATATACATGTTGATAGAGCATAGGAAAAATAAGAAGGCCATGCAGAAATCAGTGGAGTCGTCTCCTTGCAACCTTATGTGACTCATCTTAATCACAATCCCAAGTCCCAAACGGCTTGAAGGGCAGTTTGGCCATGACCTTGACTTCGAAAAGCAAATTCCGCAATCTGAAGACCATGAAGAGCACCGGAGCCACGATGACACCAGACTTGAACTTGAAAAGCGACAGCTTATACTCGATTCCTTGATATTGGACTCAACCCGGTCAATCTTCTTGGTCTTTTGTTTTTTCTCGATGATCATGTTGGAGATCTCTATCTTCATAGTCTCGAGTTTCTTACCGGCTTTGTCAATGGAGGAGCGTAGTGACTTGTACGAGGTGGTGTAGTAGATGAGGACTATTGCAGTGCACATCGAGATGCCCACCACGATAAGACTGTCCGAGTACCGGAACAATTAGAAAATAAGTGGAGTAGCCATCATTGAGAGATGTTTGGGAAGCGAAAACGTTATTTTCTTCTGTAAATAAGTCGTCGTCATCCTCGGATTTTTGCAGGAACTCTAATACACATGAGCAAGACAATGATAATAACTAGGGAACAAATGGAAAAGCGAGAGTGGAGGAGAGATTGAAGTAAAAGTAAGGTTCCTAAGTTATAGATCACAAATGTTTGAATAACTAAGATTAGACTATTCATTTGTATTCTAAAGAAATATTTATTATTAGATATCAAAAAGTACATTAACCATTAACATAATTTTATTCAAAAAGTCTCAACCCTAGAGCCACCGACCACTATAGCGCAGTTGTGGGGAGATGAGTCGTCGTGCTCTCTCCCCCTCCCCTCCTCCCTTTTATTTTGCAGTAGATGACGTCCAATCACTGACCACTGCAACGCAGTTGGGGGGAGATGAGTCGTCGTGCTCTCTCCCCCTCCCCTCCTTCTCTATTCCCTTTTATTTTGTAGCAGATGGCGTCCAATCATCGACTGAGCAGTCGCCTCTCTAGCTCCTTCCCGCCGCCCTCTCTTGTGCCAGATCTGTCAGCCTCGTCGTGGTCAACCTAGCTTCCCCTGCCGTCATCCGCCCTTAAGCTTCGTTTGATTTTTGGCGCCAGCTTTGTCTAGATTTAAGTGGCAGCTTCGGCTGGATTTCGTTACCAGTTTAGGTTGGGTGTTCAAGCTTTACTGTTTATTCTAGTCTGGGTCATAAGGTTTAGATATTGTGAGGGTCAATCTGCCTTATACAAATAACTATATTTATATATATCAACATGTGATATATAATATTGACAGTGATTGTTTACCTTTTTTAAAAAAAGAAATAGGAACCCCATAAAATGAACAAAAAAGACATAAAATGCAAAGTATTTTCATACGAGGATAAAAATGAACACAGTATCAAAACCTCCATTATACATGCTGTTTTAGATGGGTAAGTTGCTGGTTAAAGTATTAAAGATAAAGTGCATTAAAAATAGTAAACTAAAATAATAAAATGAACAAACTAATGGTGCTTATCAAAAAAAGAAAAGGACAAAGTAATGGAGGCTCACAAACTATAATTGGAGGTTAAAATTGCCGACACTTCTGTTACCAAAGTCACCAATTTCTTTGACCTTATATATAAAATCTATAATAGTTGATTAATGGATAGGTGTGTGGGTGGTGACATTTTATTTCATACCCCCTAACTATGAAGTTCCATGCTTTTTATTTTATTTTATTGATTACTAGTTCCATACTTATTCTTAAATTAAAGTAACAAAACAAAAACACCCACTAATTATCCGCGTCAGGAATATGGCATGACGATGTGTTTATAGTTAAATCTTATTCACTTATTTCGTTGTTAAATATGTCTTAACTTTTTATTTAAAGCATTAAGTATGCCTAACTTGATTACACACATTAATTAATTTTGTTGCCATTCAAGTTCATGGCGGTTTTAAAATAATGTGAACAGAGTCTTCCTCTCCTATCTAGCAACCATAAGACAAGAACTATTGGTTTCAAAGACACAGGCTATTATAACTAGTTAACTACATATTGCTTACAATTATGTGTATAATTAAAAAAAAAACACGATAATTAACCACAACAAAACGATCCGCTCAATAATTTGATAAGTCAAATCCTATGTGTATAATTAAGATAGGACATCTTAGTCCATTGTACGAGGAAATCTGGTGGCGGTTTACTTATGTTGCGTGCGGCAAGTTGATTTCTGACCGAGGTAGGAAGAATGTGAGTTGGACAGTCTTTTTTTTTTTGGTTAATTGCATCCAATATCTTATAAGTTTAAGTTGATTTTAATTAACTACACTTATTTTTAAATTTATCTGTTTAACACTCTTAACTTTTATATTTATTTTAACGTTACAATTTTTTATTAAAAAATAATTATTTTATTCTTTTTATATAAAATAACATAAATACCTTCAAAATTAAACCTTAAAATTAAAACATAACGCAAACTCTTAACCTGTTTAGCTTTAACCCTCAAAAACCCTCTTAACCCTAACCTCAAAATGTACCATAAACTTGAAAAGACTAAAAATCCTAAATTTATTCCCTTTTCTAATTTTCAGAACCATACCCTTTTGCTCGTGACCTACTTTGAGGATGGAGATGCAGAGTTAAACTTCAAGAGGGTTGTTAGGGGTTATGCATAAAAGAGTTAAGGGTTTGAATTATGTTTTAATTTTAAGGTTTAATTTCGAAAGTATTTATGTCATTTTATAAAAATAAACAGTACAATAATTGATTTTATAATATAAAAAATATAGTTAATTGAAAACAGTTTAAACTTAAAAGACGACTGATATAATTAGCCTTCTAAAAAATGAAAAATACTTTGTTCTTTGAATATGATAAAAGTCATGCACAAAAACTAAAGTCTATTCCTTATAAAGTAATTTCACATGTAGTTGGAAGTTGAGAACCCTAGTTATCATGTTAGAATCAAACTACTTGACTAATTGATGATAGTTTTTGATAAAAACAAAAAAAAAATCTTTACATAGATGTACATTTGTTAGGAACCTAGCTACTCAGTTTATTTTATTTAATAATTTGAACACCTAGTTTATAGATTGTAAATAATTAAATATTTATCATCTTTAGTATAAAACATGAACCAGATCAAATGACTAATGTTCAATTCTGTTCAACTACCCTAAGTTTGCAAGGTTTTACTCTTCGTTAAGTTGATAGAGATAGAGGATGTAGTTTCTATTCCAACTTTTGCCTAATGCAATTTTTTTGTGTAAAAAAAAATATATAATGTAATACATAATATGACAATAAATTAAAGAAAATAGGCCAAAGAATTTTTTATTTAGAATTTGATTCTACTATTCAAATTTCTCGTTCTTTTAACCCCCCACATGCCTCCAAGATTCAATAAGATTTGAACATGATCAATTAACCCAAAAAAAAAAACCATAAATCGATCTTAGAGAGCATTATATCATTAATTAATTAGAATATAAGATAATATTGAATGAATTTTTAAATAATTATGTCTTATATCGTTTTTATTTTTACCAAAGTAAAATGAAAAACAAAATGTCATATTAACATTCATTTTTCATATCAAACAAGCCGAATTTCTTTAAAAAAGAGATCATGTTAAGGGATGAAATAATAAGGAATTTATTCTTACTCCAAAAGAGATCATTTCACTACTCATTAATAATTAAGAATCCTGTTCAAAATATAATAATAATAATAATTGAGAATCAAATTCTAATGTTTGGTTTGAAGAGTAGAACATAATGATTATTTATATTATGTGTTTAGTATGAATATGTAGTGATTGCAGACTTGCAGTGAAGTTTTATTTAGAATGATTTGTAGTGAAAACTCTAGCAAAATAAATAAATATTTTTAATATATACAATTTCAAATTTTTTTTTTTATCTATACATGAAAATCATAATACCACGTGGTGGAAAATTGTATATTTATGATTTATTTTATAATTAATATTCACTTATTTATAAACTGATTTTTCCCAATTTTAATTTATCGATGAATATAGTCATTATTTCGATTTTATTATTACATACAACTAATTTTAAGCCATGGTGTATTATATGGTAAATGCATAAATTGCATAACACTATTTTAAAAAATAATAAAAAAAAGAATTTGTATTTTAGTTATAAAATGATATTGTATAAGATAATTTTAAATAGCAAGAAAGATGTTTTTTTTTTAAATTTAATTGTATTATTATAATTAATGTGTTTTAAAAAGCAAAAGTTGGTCGTACCCATAAAGTAATATCCATAATATTTTATTATCGAGGAAAAAAGAAATTAGGAGTGACGTGTTTGGACTTTGCAGACAATTAGGCAAATCCAAAAATCAATGCTCATTCAATGGAGTTGAAATATTATTATTTATTCTGATTTCTCTTATTTTCTGGGGTCACTCTTTCTTCCGTCTATCACTTCATTTCTCTGAAAAAAAATACTGAAGAGAAGAAGAAGAAGAAATCAATGAAGAGACAAAAAGTGAGAGAATGAAACAGAGAATTCCCGACCCACTTCTCTGTCTCGCCGTTCTTGGAAACCCACCGATTTGAATCCTCAATTCGTAATCGACGGTCTCTATCGATTGAGCTCTCATGGCGAAATCGGGTGTGTTCGATTCCGATCGGGCGGTGGCGGAGAAGGCGAGCGAGTTGAAGAAGGAGTTGCAGAGACTGGTGAGGACCATAATCGACGACGAGGATTGCAGCAGCGCCACCATCGATCGGGCGAAGGAGACCCTTCTGTTCTTGAGGGAATTGAAGCTCAGGAAGAGGTCGATGTCGCCGAGGGTCCACCACGCGCCGTCGTGTCCCGAGGAGTATCGCTGCCCTCTCTCCAAGGACATGATGACAGATCCTGTTATTGTGTCCACTGGTCAGGTAATTCCAGTGACACCCAGAATTGGGATCGGTGAAAATAATGTCCCTAGAAACAATCGAACAACTTATTTTGATTCCTTCTCGGCGTTTTTGGCCAGGAAATCATGAGATAGCTGTTTGGAGTTTTGTGATTTAGTTTTGGTTAAATTGGGTTTTTTAAAGCTTCAAGCTTTATGAACTTACTTTACTCTGCCAGTGGTTTCTGAGGTCTCATGTCTATGGTTTCTGGTTTGTTTTGATTTCCAGATTCTATGAAGCTGTTCTGTTCTTGATTTGCTTACTTTGTCGTTTCCTTGTAAATGTGGTCAGATAAGGAGATACAAGTACACTGAACCATGAAGTTTTGGTAATTTGGGTGTTGAGAAAGAACAGTAATTTTTACTCAATTTGAGCTTTAATTTTTTTTGTTGGTTTCCTTTATATATCACATTCTTTGTTCAGTATCTGTATTTAGTTCAAAAAATTATTGCCATTATAAGGGTTTTGGAATGCCCCCAGTGATTGAAGTTTGGAGTCTGGACTTCTACTTGTTTGCTCTCTTGTATTCTAGCAGGAGCATTGCTTTGGTACTTGCTATCAAGATGCTTTCTTTGACATATTTCTTGATTAAGTATCTTTTTCCAAATTTAGTTTAGTTAAACTCACTATTAAAACCGGGCGCTTCTTGTAATTATTTGTTCATTCTTTGTTAATCACATCTCCTGGGTTATTATTGACTTATTATGTATATGTTTTCATTGTTGAACAGACTTATGATAGACCCTTCATTCAGAGATGGTTAAAGGCGGGGAACAGGACATGCCCTCGAACGCAACAAGTCCTTACACACACAATTCTAACCCCTAATCATCTGATTAGGGAATTAATATCACAATGGTGTAAAAGCCAAGGGATTGAATTGTCGGAACTCGCTCAATACAACAGTGAAGAGGGAGTAACTGAAGCAGACAGAAACCACTTTCTGTCATTGCTTGAGAAGATGTCCTCAACACTTCCCGAACAGAAGGAAGCTGCAAAGGAGCTTCGAATGCTGACAAAGAGAATGCCCTCATTCCGGGCCCTCTTTGGCGAGTCTCTTGATGCTATTCCTCAACTCCTCAGTCCCCCCTCTGAAAGCAAGTCTCAGAACGGGGTCCACCCTGATCTCCAAGAAGATGTGATCACAACAGTATTGAACCTGTCAATCCATGACAACAATAAAAAGATTGTTGCAGAGACACCAATGGTGATTCCACTCCTAATTGAGTCACTAAGATCAGGAACTATTGAGACAAGAAGCAATGCTGCTGCAGCTATTTTTACTTTATCGGCTTTAGACTCCAACAAAGCATTGATAGGTAAATCCGGTGCCCTGAAACCATTGATTGACCTTTTAGATGAGGGCCACCAATTAGCCATGAAAGATGTAGCCTCTGCTATCTTTACCCTCTGCATGATTCATGAGAACAAGGCAAGGGCTGTGAGAGACGGTGCTGTGGGGGTTATTGTTAAGAAGATCATAAACCGGGTGCTTGTAGATGAGTTGGTGGCTATTCTTGCTATGCTTTCAAGTCACCAGAAGGCCATCGAGGACATGGGGGAAATGGGTGCAGTCCCTTGCCTCCTTAGCATTATCAGAGGAAGCACTTGTGCACGAAACAAAGAGAATTGCATTGCCATTCTGTATACTGTTTGTTTCAATGATCGAACCAAGTGGAAGGATATGAGGGAGGAGGAGAATACTCATGGAACAATATCGGATCTTGCTAAGAATGGAACTTCAAGAGCAAAGAGAAAGGCCAGTGGCATTCTTGAGAGACTCAACAGATTCGTTAATCTCACCCATACCGCTTGATGAAATTGAAATTGCCGCTGCGGTATGATACATCCTTGTAAATTCTACATCTTTCTCCGTCACCATGGTCAACACTGTGTCTTGGGTGTCTTGCCGTTCTGGTCAACCAAGATTTTGTAAATTATATATATTATACATATCCTTGTGTAGAGTCTTACTGTGAGGTTTAGTGGCTGTGAATAAACACGCTCGAAACTCTGGTCTGATTTGAATTTTGGTGAAGTAGAGGAACGATTTGGTCTTGAATTGAGTAGCTGTTGCAGCTTGTTTGCTAGCAAGGTAGGTTGTGGTCCTTTTTCAATGTTATATAAAGATTTGTCTCTTTACTTCCTCAACTGTGCACTAGTTGTCTTATTCGTTCTTTGCCTTTTAACAACTTTTGATGGTATCTGATTAATAATAGCACAGGACCGTGACTCTGTCTTGTGTGCTGTCCTGTATAGCTGCAGTACATAAATATCCACAGCTGATGTTGGATCTTCTACAGCAAGTCTTGACCTTTCAATAATGGAGCTAGACTCAACCCCGTTATCAGATGAGATGGGTTTGAGCAATGAATGGTAGAGGGAAGAGCAACGAGAAAAATGCTTCCATATTGAATGGAAGATGGTGAAGTGGTCCATCAATGGAATCGGATGCCAATGTTTTTGGGAGTGAAAGTCTTTGAATCTACAGGTACACTTCATGGGCCATTCTGTCTCTGTGGTGTCTTGTCCACTTACTTTTTCACTCTAGTAGGATGCTACTTGGCTCTGCTCATTCCTTGTTTTCTCCTACCTCTTCTCTGTCCTCGTGAACGAACTTGTCTGTTGCTGGTGTCAATTATAGGATTAGGATAAAACTGTAACCTGGCAATATGCTAATGTGTGTGTTGTGTGTTTGCTTTTGACATTTCAGCCAATTAGAGAGGTCTGGGTTAATGTGTTATGATTGTTGTTGGACTAATGAGTTTTTATTTCCTTGTCTTGAAGTATGTGGGTCTACCTTTAACTCTACCATGTGGCTCTGGCCCAAGACCATGAAGCATGTCCATGGTGTGCCTCCCATTCTTACATCTCTTGGATGCAGAATGTTTAGCAGGTCCAATGATGGTGGGTTTTGTGGGTTCATGCCCGTCTTAGTGTGGTTCTTATCTTTTGGGGCCAATGAGCTTTTATCATTTCCAAACCAAATTTGAGAGAATTATTGATAAAAATAATAATGAAGTGTTGAGTAATGAGCTGGCCTGGCTCTTTGCCATTTGGAAGTTACTTGATTATCATGTGAATGGAGAGGTCTTTTCAGTTTCTGGGCCTTTCTTGCTTCATCCTCATCCATTCAAGTTAAATCAACAATGAGTTCTCTGCAGAATCAGAATCTCAGTGAAGGGGTTAGAGCAAGGACAACAAGCGGAAAAAAAAAGAGAGTTGAAAAAAGGAGAACTGAAAGCATTAGCGTCAAGCTCCGACCTAGTTCAATGCTAAAATCTGTTTCGTTGTCCACACTTTCTTAATCATCTTAATCACGACCTCATCACTTTGCAAAGAGATTTATTATGATGAATCTGGTTTGAATCATAACCAAATCATTCGAAAGATGAGACTCAAAAGTAAACCAGAACACATCTGTACAAACTGTCACCACAACTTTGTTATACCAATAATAGTATATATAGTATGTACAATTCATTTGATGTATGGCCAACAGAACATCACAAATTAGAAGACCAGAACTGGTTACCTATTTGAAACACCAAAGAGACCCAACCCAAAATCAAGCTTCCTTTCCTTTGTTCAGTATAGCAAACAATTCGATTGTAAGATCCATCCTGTAAGCCTAACCATGTTCGGTAACAACAATTGCCTAACCCATCTTGTAAGCCCAACCATGTGTCTCTAGAAACGCTTCCACTGCTTCCTTTATGGCCAAGTTAGGCACCAGCTGATACTCGTATAGCTTGTCCCGTGTTATTGGATCAAAATTACCCACCTAAATGACCATGACATTCCACAGATTAATTCATGATATTTTAGATGAAGAAGCTTAGATAAGATTTTCTGAAAACTTACAAAACCTTCACCTTTTGAAGATGCTCAAGGATCACGGCCCTCTCGTATGTAACCCCACTTGGCGTAATGACAGGATCGCGGAATATATCAAGTGTTATTTTACAGCACAAATGATCTGGCACCTGAGATCCGTAACCAACATCTCCAGAGTAACTGAGGTACTAAAATGACTGATTTGATAAGAAATGAACTATTACCAACTAGTTACCTCAGTTGGAGTGTCGGCTTCTGCAGCTTTCTTGAACACTCTTTCAAGAGCTTCTAGATGTTTCAAATTGGCTGCAGTATCTTCTTCCATCTGAGGCCCGTCAAGAGAATATTTTTCTTTGATAGCCACCTCACAAGCTTCTCTGAGACAAACAGAGATTTGAAGTTTATGAGTAAGCTGAAAGCAAGAACATTGTCCAAGCATCTGGTACCAATAACTCGAAAGCATAGACCTATTCCAAAATGAAATGCTAATCTCTCAATGGGAGCACATACTTCAAGTTCTGCAGTTCCAATGATCGCTTCTTGGATGCTTGCTCCCATACCAAGTATTTTGCTTTTGCAAGCTCTTGCCAGATTTCTTCAACCATGTAACTTTTGGGGTTTGCACCTCTCCCAAGTTCCAATGCCTACACAAAAGAACAATGTTTGTAGTCAGTATCATATGACATCAACTCTAACCTTAGAACTTACCTGCCGTAGTGGATTAGCATATGATGGTTAAAACTTCATGAAATCATGTTTGCAACCAGTATCCCTACAGTCAAACTTGAACCACAGCAGAATAATTTTAAAATGACTAATTTGCTAAAACACTCATGTATGTTTTATCTATCAACTAGCTATAGATGGCATCTATGATAACCATTACATGCTACAAGAATTTCTCCTCGTATTTACTAAACAATTTCAAAGATTATAATGAAGGCAACATGGAATTAACCTGCAGCAACATCATATGAAGCACCATAACGATTGTCAATATGCATCATATATTAAGTACTTGATAGTACACCCTGGATGATATTACTGACTAGTAGACTACAGCTCACGGGGTGAGATGGGAATATACAAGCAAAGCATATTTGGTTATCATTCCTCTGTACTTCTCATCACAATTTTCAAAATGAATGATCTTGTGACAGTCATAACATATAGTGGGATACGTTCTAACTCAAGCATCATTGAGGGAGAAGTTCGGGTATGGACTTAAAGAAAAAAAGATATGATAGTCAAAATGGCATCGGATACAGTTCAAAGTGATACAAAGATTTAATTTTCTTCTTTTCTTTCTTATGTTTCAAACAGCCAAACTTCGTCCTTGCCGGTTGGTTGGATATTCGAAAGCAACATATTTTGTAACCAAGTTCACCAAAGAAAACAACCGTAAACATGATTACGAACCACCTAATTGCATGATCTGTTGAAACAGAAAAAGAACAAGAAACCAAAACCAAATACAGACTTCTGTACTATAAGCCAGAGTTAAAAGGGGGGAAATCGTGTAACAAATACATTTCACAGAAAATGATTGAGGAAACATATTTTAAAACATGGAGATCAAATCAAGGAAAGCATGAAGAAGAATATTTAGCGTGGTTAGTTTGTACCTTTTGTAATTCTGTCACACCTTCAGCATATTCTTTTCTTTGAAGTAGTGCAAGTCCTAACATATAGTGGGCCTGCCAAATTGTATGAGGGAATGTGAATTAACAGTGAGATGATAATTACTAACCAAGCAACGATAGTTAGACAAGATCAAGATTTAGAATGGGCAAAATACCCAAATATTTGTTTACAGATTACACTAATGCTAGTAATGAACCCCTAACATTCTATATTAACACATCACCCTTCTTTTGCAGTAAATTGAGAGCTATAAAGCTCAATTCAGACACAAACACATGGTTCATCACATTCAAAAATAAATAAATATATATATATATATATACAAGGCATAATACGTATACAGGTATCTTTGAATTAAAAATATATATTATATATAATATAATACTCCCTCCATTCAAAATACATGCTCAACTTTCCTAAAGTAGAAGCCTCAGAGTAAGTATCTACTTTCTATCTTAGTAAGATAATTAAGTATGAATTACCAATGATGTAGAAATTTGAGTAGTGGGAATGGGAAAAAAATGGGGGTAAGGATTGGAACATCAAACACTAAAATTTGAATGCTTATTTATTTATTTATTTATATTTACAACCAGTCAAATGAAATAATTATTTTGGCATAGATGGAGCATATATTATCAACTTGTAGACTTCTAGTTTAATAAATTTAAATTTAACGGTGAACATAACAAATTACAATCTATAATGTGTTTGCAACAAACTTTAAACAATAATAGCACAAATCATCTTCATTTTCAACATGCAAAGTTATTAGGCACTACAAACCAATAACAATACAAGTATAAGTTAAAAGGCCACTCTCACACCAATAACAATACCAGTATAAGTTAAACGGCCACTCTCACTCATCACTATTTTTTTTCATTTAGCTAACACAACAGAATGGGTGTCTGTGTACGACACCCGAATCCAACATGATTCACCACCCTAAATTGGGCCGCTGTGCTTCACAGGCAATAGGTTATGCATTCTTATCCACATTGTCTTACATTACTCCCAATTTCATCCCATCAAGTACAAAATGGGATTGTACAAGGGTTATGTGGGACAATGGGAAAAGTGATGAAAATGAGAATATATTACACAGAATTGAGAGGTGATTCCTATTCCCACTTACATTACCATATTTACTCAAATTAACCCATTTTCATCCTGTCAAGTAAAATGGGAACGAAAATGGGTAATATAGGTGAATGGGAATGGGGATAGGAATAAATTAAGGATGCAACAACAGCAGCGGAAATACTTCCCAACAAAGCTCATTCACGCTATTTTTCTCATATCTAATGATATCTTCCCCCTTAACACAAGCGTTGCCATATCTGTTATTACCACTTTTTTCCATGTTGACTTAAATGTACTCTTACTCCTTTTACTTACTCCTAATTGAACTGCAATCCCCATTTAAATATCCTTGTATCATGGAGAATCAATACTGTACACTTAAAACCAGTAAACTGAAACAAGGAACACAGAGATATTGTATAACTATGAAATAAGTGGTACTAAAACCACGGAAATAAGTACCAAAACAATGAAATGCCCAACCTTGACAGAGTTGTTTTCAAGTTGAATAGCTTTCCGGCAATCCTCCTCAACTCTCTTCCAATCACTTAATTAAACAACAACAACAAAGCCAAATGTAGCACCAAATATCATCAATAAGATAAAGAAAACACTGCAACACAAAATACATATACATACAGAGAAAACATAAGCAAAGGTTGTCAAAAGAACAAAATAGGCCAGTTCTTGTACATACTTCCTTTTGCGATGACAAAGAGCACGATTCGTCCAATACACAAGCACATTTGGGCACAATGTAATAGCCTAAAACCCATCAACAACACCAAATCAAGAAAATCCAAAGCATTCTCATAGTATTAGAGACTTAGCAACATAAATTAATCAGATTGATTTTGAGTCAGTGTGACGAACAAATTATAAAAAAATTATATATATGAGCCGATTCAATCACGTAGACGCAGTAGAGCGAAACGAGCGTGGCAAAGATACCTCGGTGTACGCGTCAATGGCGGCAGCGAAGCGATCCTTGCTGAAGTAATTGTTGCCATCTTTCCTGAGCTGCTCCGCCTGCTTCTCCGCCCCGGACAACCCCATTTCCTCTCCGATTCCGACGCGACGTTCCCTCTTCTAGAAGCTTCTTCTACCGGGGGGTTTCTGATAGGAAAGCCGAGTCAAGGAATCGGAAAAAGGACGAGTCCGACTCGGCGTTGTGAAGCTGCGGGTTGGAGAAATCAGAATGCGAGACGGAGACGGAGGAAATGAAAATTTAAGATCGACATTGTAAAATGGAAGACTCCAGAGCCACGCGGAATTTACACCTCTGATTTTATTTATTTTTCCTGGAGAGGACACGTCACAGAAGCTGACGTCAGATTTGAATGGAGGGTACTGAATTGACTTTTGTCAAATGGTGTGCTCAAGTTGGCCACGTCATTTTATGAGTCCAAAGTTTCTTTTTTCTTTGAAATAAATGGGCTTTAAATATTATATATCATTTATGAAAACATATATATAAATTGTTGAGCGTATAAGACAGTAATATTGTATTGCTATACTCGATAGGAATAACGATTCGTACAGTCAGATTTGAATGAGCATATAGCTTACTTATCGCTTAACAAACAAACCAGACCTGACAACATAATAAATATACACTAATAACACAATAAACTCGCACGTAAATCAAACACAATTAACACTTTATTATCTCTGCCAAAATCCTAACTCGAGTGACCAAGAGATAAAACAACTTCTTTAACTACGAGACTATCCCTAATTGGTATCAATTAGTTAAATGTTTATCCCATATGTACTCTTCAATTTATTGGAAAAGTTCATATTAATGTGGGATCATTCCTAGCATTGTATCTTAATTGGCTTTGGACATCTACTTCATCTGTTAAATTCCCACACTATTCCAACTTTGTTGATCAAACTTAATTAGAAAAGTTCATAATAATTGAACGTCATATATGTTCATGTATGATTTTTTGTTGCCACAAAGAACAATTTTAACTAGTTTTTAAATGACTATTAAGTTAATAGTCCCAAATCCAATGACTAGAAATATTTAATACAATAACATTGTTATACCATCTTGATTTTTATTTACTTGCTTTCCTTCAAAATAAATATTTAATGACAAAAATTAACCAAGTGGATAATTTACTTAAGCAATGCCATATGGCAAGCTAACTAATTAACATCAAACCCAATCCCTAATTATGCAAAGTGGAAATAGAAAAGCCTTAGGCACTATCTTACGATAAATCCAACAGGATACAGAGTCAACAAGTATATAAAATATGGTTCAAATAGTTTGGACAATTTTGTCGTACAACACAGTATAATGCTTGGGGTCTAAGGAATTCCTGTTGAATTTTGACCCTTTCTTTATCTTACCTTGGGCTTCAAGTATCAGTTGGATTGAATTAGTTTGCTCAGCTTAGTATCCCTTTTATGTTTAATCCATCATTGTTACATAACTATTCACAACATAAAATAATAGGGTTGGATTCAATTTTTTTTTTTTAGAACTTACCTCTTCTATTGATATACATTATAACACTTGCTGGCAATAACAACCGAACACATAGTTAACATAGTCTAGTAGAATCGGCACTAGAGCTAGAGGAGGTTGACACAAAACATCACGACCTACCTAAATACACTATACTAAAATACCTACAGTTGAAACCAATACTACCACACACACGCGAACCACTTGGACTCAGGCTTCTAGACCTCCTATCGTGGTAGCTTGCGCTGTCTTCTAGATCCGGGTATCCCATACCCTCCTAACCTCGGATTGAGCTGATGGCGAGCTGACAGCTACCTTCCACTACGACCGCAACTTTAGGCTGTCTAAAGTAACAGTATCAAGATCCAATGAGACAGGCTCAGAAGCTCACGGAAATACGATGACGTATCAGGCAAGTCAGATTCAATTCTACCCGATGAGCCAGTCAAAAAGCACGCACATCTATATATATATTCTGCGAGCTCAAATATTCGAGGCTAAAACAGGAGAGCCAAAATGATCGACCCCGACGTAACCATTCCGGACCTGAACTTGAAGGAAATCAAAGTCTTGGGAGCGCTCGGCCGCGGCGCCAAGGGAGTGGTCTTTCTCGTCAAGAATGACCTCTCCGGCGAGTTTCTAGCCCTCAAGGTTGTTCTCAAGGAATTGTTCAAAAGCAAGAACCCCAAGGCCGACCAGAACCAGCTCAATCTCACTGCCGGAGGCGAGTACGGCCTGGTTAGCTTCGAGCAACAAGTACTGGCGCGCCTTCACCACCCACTGTTGCCCAGACTCCGCGGTGTCTTGTGCACAAAAAGAGTCCTCGGCTACGCCATTGATTACTACTCCGGC